>JAULKK010009493.1:0-10274 GCA_032355705.1 Rubia peregrina
TGGAGAACAACAAGAACTTCAAGAAGGTATTTGGTGAACCTGATAAGAAGCTGAATCTAACAGAGAACTCTATGTTGGAAATTTTTGAAGGCAATCTGGAACCAGGAGTAGAGGTGGTTTCCTCAGTCCGGCAAAGATGTTCTTTCTCACCACCCCCTGCTGAGTTATTCCAAGATAAGTCTTTTAATTTCAATGGTCACACTTTTAAATCTTTTGATGAATGCATAGAGTACAATTTGAGGAAAAATAAGAGGGTAAACTTAAGGAGTTATAAGTCTTTGTCTGGAAAAATTAATGGATAGGATCTTAGCCACCTGCTTAAAGAGATCCTTGGGAATATTTAGTACATGGAGGAATGGAATCCCAGGTTGACTGAGTTAGCATGCATAGGCTATTAAGGTCAAAAAAAATTGTGTGTGTGTATATTAAAGCATCCGGGTCAAGGAGACTTGGGTGGGGAAGAATGAATGAATGACCTAAGAGATTTAGTTTTTTAAGTTCCACTGTGTACAAGGCAGTTCATATTTTTAACCCTAACGTGGATGAGAATTTGGAGAGGCTTACGAATGTACCCCACCTATTATAGAGATTGTGGATGATGATGAAGGGATAGAAGAAGATGTTGTGGGTATAGAGATTGATGAGACAGATGAAGTTGGTGCAATTGATGTGCAGAATGAGTATTATGACCTGGGCAGTGGATCTCAGTATGTTCCAACACTTGCTAAAGGTGAACCTACTAAGGAAACTGAAGAAGCAAAAACAATTTCAAGTGTTTTCTCTTGAGATGGATATAGGAGGGATGAAGCTGATGTTGTAGAACCGAGACCTGATGATGTTCCAACATCAGGGTACCAAAATGTGGAAAATGCTAAAAAAGGGAATAAGTTGAAACTAAAGTAGTTGAGGATGTTCCAACACATGAACATATGGAGGAAGATGATGCTGGAACTGATGTTCCAACGCAAGAAATCCTCTTTGTAGACCTTGCATATACAAGTGATGAAGTATTGGATGAGTTTGTCCAGACTCTTCCAAGAAGATCCAAGAGGAAAGTTGATGAGGATACATCAGAGTCTACTCAGACTGAGAAGGAAAGGAAGAAAATCAAGACTAAAAGTGTCAGAGTTCTATATCAGCTCCTTCGGCCAAGGATGCCTTGAACTCAAAATTCATTTGATGAAGACTGTGAAGAAAGTTGAAAGGTTATGACCAAGAAAATAATCATTGCAGAGATGTCGGATGACCTTGAATCTTATCTATAGAGTGGCTTCACAACCCTCCTAAATTATCTAGGTTTCACTGAAGCTGCCACTTTTTATAAGGAATACAATTTGAATTTGGTGAATGAATTCTATGCTAATGTAATGGTAGGAAATTTGGATACTGAGTCAGAATGGTAAGATGATTAGATTTTGTGGTGAAATAATTAACAAGATTCTTGTTCTGCCAACCCTTGGTTTTGAAACTATTTATGCTGATGATTTGGAGGTGAGCAATGATAAAATTCCGGCTGAGATAACTGGAGGGTTGCAATATGAATGGCCAGCTCAGGGCAATACCGCTTCATCTAGCCTTACTAGCAGGTACTTCTACTTATTCCAGATTACTATTAACTGTTGAATTTCATCCTCAAATAACACTGCTCTGACTGGGAAGATGGAAAAATTATTGAATTGCATATGAAGTAAGACCCATGTGATCGTGGTAGTATCATCAAGAGAATGTTGTATTTCATATTGTCTCTTCTCGGGTTAGAAATGTTTTGCCACATCCCTTTATTATCTCTGCATTGGTCAAAGCATAAAAAGTGAAGGATCGGGATGATGACGTGGTTGTGGCTACTAACTTAATCAAGGCCAATGTACGAACCTTCTCTACCAGGAAGATTAATGATCTTCCATGGACACCATCAGAGGCTGGATCATCAACTGCAGCAACAAAGAGACTAAAGGAAGTTAAAAAGCTAGCAATTAATGGTCAGATTGCTGCACCGAGAATCCAGAATAAAGCACTGGAGGCAGAGTTGGCTCAGATGGATGCTGAAAATTAAATTTGATGTCTGATTTTTCTTATGAATATTATTCTTGAACATGTTTGTTTATGACTTTGGCATATATTATGTCCCTAGGGGGGAGTACTTTTGGATTTTTAGATTTCTGGTGGTTGTGGATTTCTTGTTTGATATTTTTTTTACTCTTAAATTTCTGATATTTAGTTGGGTTTGTTGGATTGATGTTTCAACATGGTTTATTGGTATGATAGTTGTGGTGCTTATCTGGTTGATGTTCCAACATGGATGTTGAGGTGGTTCTAATTTTAGAGCTGAGGAATTTAGGGGGAGTTGAAACTTTGAGCTCATGTTCCAACATCTATATTGATTTTATTGTGATCATTCTATTTGTATAGTTGTTGATTTAAAAGTCCAAAAGGTTGATGGGTCCACCAAATGCCAAAGGGGGACTTTGTAAAGTCTAGATTTATTTAATTTGCAATTTGTGGAAAATTTGCAAATATGGAATTGTTATGTTGTAACATCAAACAAGGAAGATTTGCGATAAATGGAGGGTTGAGTTGTAATCCGAGATGATGTAGTTTCATTCATAAGGTTTTGAATTCAGAATATATCAATTTCTATATTTATGAGATTTGATTAGATTTTTGAAATTGGAATTGATTTGGTGATTATTCGGTTATGGAATGAAATTGGAATTCATCTTGGTCACCTAGGACATTTAGCTCGGTAATCCATAAGGTGAGTTTGTTTATTCTTTTATTTTCGAGTGTCTTCATGGATAGCTATAGTGAAAAGGTTTTGTGATACTCCCTCCGTACCAATCTAAACTGCGCACTTAATATTTGACAGTCAATATTGTCAAATTTTGACCACATATTTAAATAGATATATAAATAATAATATTATCGTATGTGATAAGTAGTTTTCAAATATCAATTTTTTATTGGTTGTTAATATATGTAGTTTAACATATTAACGGTCAAACATGTAAATTACAGAACGTGAAAAATATCCTATGAAGTTTAGTATGGGAAGGAGGGAGTACCGATACAAAATTTAAAATATAGACTAGAATGAAAACTTATTTGTTGTTTAATAAATTTTAGGGCTTTATACCAATATAAGCCTACTTACTTGAGTAAATACCAATATAAAGATATTTTTAGTGCAAAAATAACTCTAACTAGTTAACATAAGTGCTAATATAACCCTAACACACCATTTCCAGCATTGACCGGTATTGACCGTAGTAAAAATGATGAAAATTACCCTGACCTAAAATCTAAAAGTGTGTGGACAAATTTTCCCTCAGGCCACCACCACCACCATCACCACCATGTTGCGCCGCCCCACATTCTATTTCGTTTCTGCCTGAAAGCTGCTCCAGCCATCCCCCGTTGCTGCCTCACATTCCAGCTCATCCCCCACTAATAATCTGTACCACCACCACCCCCTTCCATCCGTCACCGCTTCTAGCCCCACATTTCAGCCTCTCCATTAATCTCTCCGCTCCTCCCGCCACCGCCCTCTCCCCCCTTCGACCATCCCCCCGCCGCCTAACATTCCAGCTCCCCCTCGATAATCCCAACCACAACCACCGTCCTTCCATCCCGTCGCCGCTTCCAGCTCCACCTTCCAGCCCCTCTAGCCATATCTCCGGCCATCCCACCCCTACCACTCCAACCATCCCCGCCAACACCACCTCGTTTCCAACCCCAACCACCGACGCCCAGCCCCACCACTAAGAAGAGAAAAAGAAATGGTCAACATTTGCTAGCATTTTTGCTCCAAATGCTATATCATTACTTGTCAACATTTGCTTCAAATTTTCAAACTTTGTGGCCAACATTTGCAGTTTTGATTCATGCACACGACTTGTTCCCTCATGCACCGTTTGTAGGATATCACATGCTCTCTTTGCCTGATAACAAGTAGAGATGAGTTTGAACTGATCTTCATCTACTGCAGCAAAGATGGCATTTAATGCTCTAGAGTTTGCCATGCCACCCTTTTTTTCATTTGGAGTCCATGACTCTTTAGGCTTCACTACTGGCTCTTTAGAACTCGAATCACCTCCTTTAGAACTTTCAGCAACTGCGGGTTTCCATTCTGTTTCAACATAGTGCCATGCAAGTTCATCTAGAGAATTAATAAACACCCTCAATACGAGCCTTGCAATAATTGAGTTTGTTCCTTCAAGAAAAGGTGGGCGAGACACAAAAGAGCATTTTCTTGTCACCGTGGTAAAACCGGATCACAGTTTTCATGACACAACCAAGGTAAAAACATAAGTGACCAAGCTCTGATGCCAATTGAAAAATGATTTTACCATTTTAGCTTAACTATTAGACCTATGTTTCAAAATAACCTATCTAACCAAGTTTGTAAAATAAATAATGCACGAGGCACACAACTTGGTTACGCAGTTCGGTGAAATCCACCCACATCTGCGGGGCCTAGCATAGTTAAGAATAAATCCACTGATCAGAAAGATATAGTACATAGTACACCATACAACTATACTTATCTTTTCTAATTCTAAACGTGTGGATTTTGCAAGCTCCCCTTGCTACCAATCCGCCTTGATCAGACTCTCTCTGACCTCGAAACTCGTCGACGCTGGATCTCCTCCTCGCAAGAAATTAAGGCATACGTTCTGAACTTTAGCACACAGGTCGGGTATGTTGGAACATGGTAATTCTAGCTCTCGGCAAAACTCTCGATAGATGAAAAATCTGATGTGCAGTTTTTCTTGGTTTAATTCATGTGTTTTGCAGCCGCATAATGTCCTCCATTTATAGTCTATTGCAGATCGGAATTGCTTCATAATTATCTCCATAATATTCATGTTCCTTATCTGATTTTGAAGCATATCTAAATCCAATAAATAACGTGATTTTCCTTATCTCAATTATCCCATAATATTCCATTAATCCAATTCCATCAATATAGGAATTTTCCATAATTACATTATGCTTCTATTCGGCTGAATCAAATATTGCTAAATCTCCAATTTCCATAAACTAAAATCCGTTGCAATATTCTTCTCGCAAATATGCTTTTTGGCAGTGTGTTCCAACATGGAATGTTTTCTTCTTTAACAGTAGTTCACAAATGCAAACACATTAATCCATGAGATGCATATGACTTTACAATCTTCCCCTTTGGCATTTTGTGGACACAACCATTTTGGAAAACCAAAAGAAAAAACATCCCATCCATCATACTTAAACCATTTGCAGAATACCCTATGTTGGAACATACTTGAGTAATCAACTCTGAATTAAACGAATGCCAGAATTTCAAAAAACCATAAATAATTCATAATTAAAATTACATCATCAAAATCCAGAATAATCCATCATCTCCCCCTTTGGGGCCAATAAACATGTCAAAGAAAATAAATATGCCATAATAATAAGTCAGCTCCCCCTGAATATCAAAATAGAATAACAAAGACTATGTTGGAACACAGTTTTCCAGAATCTTCTATTCGGGTTCTATGCTTCCATCTGAGTCTCCTCTTCTTCCAGTTTAGCCTTTTCAGCCTCCAAGGCTACAATCTGTATAACAATTGCACCCAATCTTGCATTCACAGGATCTAGTCTTGATTGCTTATCTCCTTGACCCGAGTTAGACTCACCAGAGTTGGGCTTCTAAGGTAGGTCATGCACTTGCCTTAGCCCGAAAGTCTTCTTATTGGGTTTCAATGGCTCAGTTTGAAAGATTTCATCTGTACGCTTTACTTTGACATGCTCACTTCTTACCAGTGCTGAAATGATGCACGGGTATATCAAGGTTTGCTTTGCCTTCGGGGAGACTGCATGGCGAATAATTGCTTGCTGAATTAGAAGACCAAGGTTCACTGGTTGCTGTGTTCCAACACAGTACAGCAACTTTGTCATTTCTCTTGCCAGGGTTGTTGTTTTAGTAGATGGTATCCAGCAGTTGATAGCAATCTGATATAGTCCGAAAAACCTCGAAGTCAGGCTAATACCCAGTAGCTGCCCAAGCAGTCTTCACTCCACCAGAAACCTCTATCAAAATCTGGTTATCAGTGACCTCCATAACATCATCAAATACCCCTTCAAAATCTGGACTCTTCAGCCCCAACAACTTATTTATCCCGTCAGCCGAGAAATTGACTATCTTACCTCGAACATATACCCTATTGTACCAGGGTGAGTCTATGTCCATAATATCAACCATTATGTTCGAGTAAACTTCACAGACTAACTGCTTATTATAATCCTAAAAACTTGTGGCTGCTTCCCTCATCCCAACCAGCTCCAAATAACCAGAAAATCCACTCGTTCTATATGCTAATAAATCAACAGGCCTCTCAACAATAAATTTCCTCTGAGAAAAAATCTCGCCCATCTCCTTCCTCACAGTTCACACTATAGTAAATCTTTGAAAGAGCTTGACTTGCAGATTGAGGAGGTAGTGGATTCTTCTTCTTCTTCTGTTTGGGAGGGGATTGTGCCACTTTCCCTTTCTTGGTTGGCTTTGAAGATTCGGCTTATTCAATCTTTCTTTTCATCTTCCTATTCTGGATGAACTCGTCCAGAACCTTATCGCTAGAATTAGCCAGAGTCTGGTCCTGCTCTGCTTGCTGCTGCTTAGAGAACTGTGTTCCAACATACTAAGTATGTGTTGGAACATACTGTGTAACTTCTTCCTCTGCTCCTTCAAATGTGGGGTCATCTCTCCCTTTCACCAACCCCTCAACATCATTACCAACTTCTTCATGCATACGCTTCTCATGAACATTCAAACCTTCAGTCGGATCCACCTCTGGATCATCAATATCCATAGGATCTTCGAACAACTTGTGCTGCTGGTACGTTGGAACACACTCAGCATCACTTTCACTGTCGGACAGAGCAATAACTAGGGACTCTAAACTTGTGAGCGATGTCACTCTCTCAGCATGCACATCATCATACTGAATAATACTTATCTGATCAGTAGATCTCAACACTTCTAGCCATACTGTATCTTCATCAAAAATTTCCTCAATCTTTTCATAACTCTTTCTAGGAATTTAACAATACACATAAAACATATCCTTTTCCCGATACTCCCTAAATTCTCTTTTCAGTAGTTTAACATTAAAACACTCGATGAAGTACATATCCCCTACATCTCTCGAGAGTACTTCCTCCATTTTGACATCCAAGAACTCTATCTTAAGATCCTCTAACCCCCTTAAATCAATGGAAACTCTATTCACTTGAACCCATTTAAAAAATTCATCAACCGAATAAAAAAGTATCCCTTCCCTGATAACTTGAGTAACATCAGAGGGAGTTACCTTTTGAAACCAAGGTCTCTTCTGACTTGATGCTTCTGACTTGAGACTAGACTAACTAAATTACAGAAAAGCATACAACGTGTTGAATGAAACACATCATATGTGATGACCTTTCCATGTACTCGTTGTTGGTGGTGCAATTAGCACTAGTGTAGTAGGCGTAGTAAAACCGATCAAGTAAGAGTTAAATGTTATCCCTGCACATGGAAACGATATTTTAAGGAGCTGATAGTTTTTTGTAATTATTGTAGATGTACATGTAAGTGGGTGGAGGAAGAGGTAATACAAAAAATATATGCATGCATAGAATTCAAGAAACATAAATAACATATTGGGGATTTGTTATGAAAATAGTGTCATATATGCAGAAGTAATGATTAAGGTAATTGCACCTAATGTATGATCACCCATAGTGTCTTGCATAGAAGAAGTTGATGTTGTGTACATTGATAGAGAAATGGTTCAAACAAAAATGTATTACAATGCATATGTCGTAACTCGGTCTGTAATCTTAATTCATGCATCGCAGTAATGATTTCTAACCTTCATTGTGGATCAACCCAAACTTTTACCAACATAAGGCTTGAAAAGAATTGGAAAAGATACTTACTTGTTGCTCAGGCTCGTTAGACATGTATATTAACTGCTCAGATTGGGGCATAGCCATACTTTGCATCTTGCGAACCTGTACATTTTAACACAGTCTGTACAGTACAAGAATATGGGAAAAATTGAAAAAATATTTACGGGGTAATAATTGTGTTCTTTATATTCATGCTCTTGGAATATTATATATTAGTACAGAAGACCTAAATCAGACTAGAAAAAGAATTCTAATCTAATTACAATGACAAGTAATATTACAAGAATATTCATATTCTAACTAGAATTCATATTCCGTAATAGAAACCCTTCATCAGTGCTGAGATCGTTGGCTATGGCTATGCTAAAATGGGGTTGGGCGGATTTCAGTTGTCCTGGGCGGATTCTAATTGTTTTGGGCAGATTCCGGTAGGTCTGGGCTGCGACGCAGCTGAGCATCGTGATAGTGGGCGAGTGGTGGCCCGTGGGTGGCGCATCGGTGACTGGTTGAGAAGAAGAAGAAGTCATCTAGTGGTAGAATGGTCATCAAAATTTTAGTTTTGAGTCCAAGGATATTTATGTCTTTTTATATTTGGTCAACAACTGACTTCATTGAGTGAACGTCAAAATTGAGTAAAATGTGTTATACTTTCAGGTTTTTAAGGTCACTTTCAAAATTTAATATGGTTATTTATGCACTTAGCCCTATAAAGTAATTACATCTAACTGTTAGTTGGTGTAAAACAAAATTTTGTGAATTTTTATTATTCCTTCATTTTAATACTTAGTATAAGAGTATGTCTCTTGAAAGACGGTTTTTCCATAACTTATGGAAAGACCAAGATTTAAAATACAATTTAGAATAAATCATGATAAAATTTTCGGGTTGCATTAATTGGGTCATAATCCTATAACTACCGTACCCTGCATAGTAAAATTTAAATATTACAACTAAAACATTTTACATTTTTATAAAAAAAATCAACCCCATCGACGGTCTTTCCATATGCCTATGACAAGACGATCTATTCACTTTTTTTATCCATTTAAAAAATTATATATTTAAAAATATTTAATATATAGATGATAATATTATTAACTGAGAATTTTTTAATATTAACTTTTATACCCCATTAATTTAATTAAAGTTATTAGTAATCAGTTGTATTTTAAAATTGGTATTTTTTTAGAAAAGACCGTATTTCCATAGGGTTATAAAAAGATGAGGTTTAATTCAAATAATATAAAAGGTAAAATGTTTTAATTGCAATATTAAAAACTTATTACGCAGCGTGCAGTAGTTATAAGTTTATGGCGCCATTGATACAACTCAAAATTTTATTTTCATTTCTCATAAGTGGCAGTTTAAATCTTGATATTTTCATATGTTATGGAAAGACCGTCTTTCAAAAGATGAATTCTTTAAAAAAAATTGATTAAGTATACCAATATGTAATTTATGGTAGAATCGAGGTATTTTATTGGTTCTGGGATCCAATAAATAACCCCACATCATTAACATGAGGCTTTTATTGGAAAAAAAGAGAGGTAGAATCGAGGGAGTATTGAAAATGGAGTTCTCCTTAGACGTTTGCTGGGGATATTTTGGATCTCTGATATGGAGAGGAAAATTATTGTGAAATTATGTCGTCGTTCAACATCTATCCTAACAAGGACCACATACAGAAATGATTCATAAGCTTGGTAAACCCCGCGGCCAACTCTCTTCTTCCTCTTAAAAAGTTTTTTTTCTCCATCTTCTTTTCCCGGTCTCCCTATCACGGGGAGATGGAAAAATAATAATTTTTCAATTGATATATTTTTAATGATTATATTATTAAATAAGGATTTATTTTCATACATTTGTATTATTCTTCGACTTGATAGATTATATAGATGTGTCTATGATGAATATTTAATCTAATTGTTCATGTCGATGTATTTTGTCCGATATGGTTTTACAGATCGTGTGTGATTTCGTTTGTGCTTCTCTGTTTGGTGTCCCATTCTCGATCTGTGTTTTTAAGGTGTTTACAATTTGAACATTATAGATCGTGTTTTGGATTAAGATCAAGTGGTATTACAGTTGTTGTAGATCTATGTTTGGCGTAGTGATATTGATGTTGATACGCTCTTCTTCGCCAAGTGGTCATGATTTTTGCGGAAGCGAGTTAATATCCATGAGGGTGATGTTACATTTTTTTATTGGATCTCTGATTTATAATAGTACTTTTTTAAAAAAAATACCACCATTGGTGGGGGAAATTTATTAGGCTTCCCAAACCCTAATAAAATGATTTCCTCAGAGGGAAGCAATTTGTGAGATTACAGAATAAGTTAAAAACCTAAACTGTATCT
>JAULKK010009502.1:0-10273 GCA_032355705.1 Rubia peregrina
GTTCTTCGAAGGTGGAGGAGACTGAAGCAGGGCGAACAACAATTTATTGTTTTTAATTATTTTTTGACTTTGTTTTTATTTTGGAATTAATTTCAAATTTCCTTTTTTATTATTCCAAATTTATTTTGATTTCTTTTAGTATTTAAAGACCTCTTGTATTTTATGGATTGGTAATCATTAATAATATTATTTTCAAGATTATTTTCTTTCTGGTGGATTCCAGAACCAAAACCTAGGATTTATGCTTGTAGGCCTTAATTGTTCTTCAAGATTCGTGCTTGCGGATCTTTTTGATATTCTGACTGCGTCAAAAAGACTACAAAGGGCTTTGAGTTGGAATAAGTATAATGACGATTGAAAAATAAAACAGTATCCAAAGTTTGGCCTTCGAATCTCACACTTCCTTCTTAGCCCACCCGTTAAAATGGAAAATTGTTAAAAAGTAAAATTCACTAATTATTGTGCCAGTGTATATTGATATGTAGTGAGTACAAACGGTATACAAATGCTAAACAAATGTGGAATGAGATCTCCCCCGTCCTATTTCAAACTGCAGACTTTTACCAGTTGAATTAAAAAATATTCGATCCTTAATATCTTTCATTAAGGATTTAAAACTTGTGAAAATTTGATATTTTGAAAATATACGTTATAACGAATCTAACAATGTCTTAAACAATAGTATGTACACTTATGTACCAATTCAATTTTAGGGTCAAAGTTAGAAAGTGTTGACTAAATGAATAATTAAATTGCAGCTCTTGAATGAGACAGATGGAGTATATACAAAACCAATCAGAAAATGTATTCCTTTCTTATTTTGACTCTAGATGAATTATATCTCTATTACACCTCCCCCCCTGTGCGCAAGCGAAGCGTAGGATTGGTCGTAACGCAAAGTTTGAAACGTAAGAACTCAAACAGAGGACAAGGTAACCCCTGTAAAGATTTCAATAAGCTGCAAGTCCATAGAAATATGAGCAACCTTGAATTTTTCAGAAGACACCATCTCACGCACAAAACACTATCACATGAATGACCCTCTAGCACCGGTTTTTTGGAAGTCTAGCACCGGTTTTAGGGGGTCCAAAAACCGGTGTCTAAGTAGGGGGCGAAACATTTTCACTAATTTTTTGGTTAGAACCGGCTTTCATATTAGCACCTGTCTAAAAAACTGGTGTAAAATTAACAATGATTTTATGTGGTACCGGGTAAAAAACCGGTGTTAATTTGGGGCACCAGTAATTTTTTTGCACCGATTCAAAATAAACCAGTGTTGAAATGGAAACCAATTTTTTGAAGCACCAGATTAAAAAAACCCGGTTAATTTGGGGCACCAAATTTTTTTTGTGCCAGTTCAAAAAAAAACGGTGTTAAAATTAGAACCGTGATTTTATGTGCACCGGTTCCAAAACACTGGTGTTAAAAGGTTTTTTGTTTGCGCTGTTTTTGGAAAATCAGTGTTAAAATTACCACCATTTTTTTATTTGCACCGATTGTTATAAAATCGGTGGTAAAATTGCAATTAAGTGCTAACCGCAGCTGCATGCAGCTGCTCTATTAGTTCCATTTGGAAAAAAACAAATCTAGAATTGGGCGCTAACCGAAGATGCGCGCAACTGCTCTATTAGTTCGATTTGGAAAAAAACAACACTAGAATTGGGCACTGACAGCAGTTGCTCTATTAGTTCGGTTTGGGAAAAACAACACTATAATCGGGCTCTGACCACAGCTGCGCGCACCCGCTCTAATACTTCACTACAAACAGTAAAACAGTCTAACAACATATATATGGCCACATCTAGCAACATCAAAAAATATTTCAACAAATTCTCAATTTTTAGTGCAATGTAATAAATCGGTGCACCGATTATACTACACAAATCCCTAACAATCACAATTCATTGGACATAAACAACAATGTTGTAGAAAAAGCCCATTGAATATTATCAAATGTAATTTCCTAGGTAAAGGAGTACATGAATGTGGTCAATGGTAGCCAAAATTGTGTTAACAACCATACATAAGATACGAGAACATAGTGTTTCATGGAGATGATGTGTATCTAATGTTGGGGATATTTACCTTTCATAAAGAGATACTATTAAGTGATGGATATATATATATATAACATAAATATATCCAATAATGGCTTCAATTCCATGATTCACATGCAATTGAGCCATGCAATGTGGCAAAGTATTCTTCGCAAAAATACGAACCCAACTAAGAGCAATGCTGCGTAGTTTCTCTTTCCCCGAAGGAGTGCGATCTTCTGGAAATTGCTGAAACATGTATTAAATTGAATGTTACATTCTACATGTGAGAGACAGTACACAAAGGGAAAAAACAACATAAAAATACATACATACATAATGTCAATCTCATGCACTTCTTTAACTATTTTTCCCATATAATACATGCAATGGTATCCACATTCCCAAGTACTATGCTGAATCTTGTGCTGATACGAAAAATGATTTTTTGAAATGGTTACGAACATCAAATTGGCATAGGAATTCCAAATGTATTAGATAATACATACATTGATGTTTATGACATTCCATGTATTGTCTGGAGGGTAGATTTTATTTTGCTCTGAATCAACGTACAATCGATATTTTGTTGCAATCCTATAATTGATGAAAAAATATTTTTATGAATATATAAATATCAAAACATATCTATGGATCTTAATAGTTTAATCAAGTATAATTTTGCTGAAGTTGGAAAAAAATTGATCAACTTACAAATGAATCAATTGAAGGCATAGCTTTTTACGTTTGCCAATTCCCCCACTCATCGAGTCGATGCAATATATTTGTTCATGTTCCTGCACAAAGACGATAAAAAACCAATGGTTACTACAAAAGTAAAGAAGAAAGTACCTAATGTGATTATTAATGCTTAACTTTGCAAAACAACCGATGATACGGACGCAGCTGGGTGCAGCTGCTTCCAGAGGGTAATCAACTCAAAAACTAATATTACCTCAATTTAGTTAATCTTGTACATGCATAGAACTTACTCTTGATTGTAGGGAAGACGTACATCCTTGCTCGAGTGCGGCGCATGATAGTTGAAACCTCTTTTGTAGTCAATTCAACCCTTCGATGTGCATTTTTAGCAAGAGAATTTGAACCAACCGGAACAAACTGGATGTGACATCGATCAACCATCTCATCACATAGGTGTCCATAAAAAATATTAAAAATCAACAATCATTATCAAGCATCTATAATAATGTAAGCATGCATTCTTACGATGCCCATAGATCAAGTTGTGATCCACTAATCTACTCAATTTCGTGTCTTCTTTTGAGGCTGCTCATGAAAAACTTTAGTTTGTCAATAAAAATGGCCGTGACGATGTCTTTGGATCCAAACACATCCGCAATGAAAGGGACGCAGAAGATTTTCTTAGGTCCAAATACTTGTGTCGATGAACTTATAAATTCACAGATCTGTTAAACAGCAACAATGCATTCTTGGTCTTCTGTGACCCCCTGAAAGATACATGCTATTGTAATTCCATTTGATAATATGATAAAGTTAGTTGAGTTTTATAAGAATATAATTCAGCAGTCGGTGAGATTTGCAAAGGGTGAAATGACTCCTTACGAAAAGTTGATGGTTAGAAATCGAGTTCGGTGGAGTTGATTGGCCGATCTCCATCGATGCAATAATTTCTTTTGCTACGCACTAATGGGTAAATTGTTAGTTAGGTATCTAAAACAGTAGTCGCTATTAAAAATGGAAGTGTGTGTGTGTGTGTTGGGGGTGGGAAATGTTTGACCTCCCCTTTCACTAATCGAGTATAGGTTGTCAACTGTTCATTAGGAGTATCATCATAAGCGACCACCTCCTGTAGGGAGAGAGTGTGTTTATCAGTATTTGCAAGTGAAAGTATGGTAATATAATTATGTGTGTAACCTTTTCTTCCTCCGTGGTAGTTTTTGGCGTAAGTTTTTTTCACGGATTCCATCTTCAACCACCAACATGTTGCGAGGCGACTCCTTCTCGTTCTCCTAGGTAATCATATGAATGATAAATTATGTTAAGTTAATATATGAAAAGATAACTATGCTATGATCATAAAAATACAATTATCATACCCCATAATCATCTTGTTGGTTAATATCACCGATCAACTTTCCGGGCCATAGAATCTTATATCCAATGGCCTTAGATATAAACTCAAATTGTTCATGTTCAATAGGAAAAGGTGACTTTGGGATGATCACATGTCCACAAAGCTTAACTTGTTCCCACCTGATAGGCAAGTTTGTTTCCTTATCCTTAGGAAGCAAGATACCAAATGAAGCGGCGTCCATTTGTCCACTATGCACTACTAGAAAAATGGTCTTTGTTGACACGTAAATTTTTTGTCGAAACACACATATAATGATACTTTTTGATATCCCAATACTTTTTTGATGTGCGGCTATTGCTAGTGTTATTATAAGTTTAAAGTGTTACTATAAGTATTTTTGGATCTTTATTAAAATATTACAAATATATATTGGTGTTGGGATAGATATAATATTCTCACACGTTGTATTGTACTTATATATATATATATTAAAATTGTGATGATAAGTAATTATCATTTAAAAATTAGTGAAAATTAGAAAATGGATACTGTGGGGATAGGAATGTTAATTTCACAAACAAGGGTGTAGGGATGGATGAGCTAATACCACGTTAGCTTGTTTTTTTATTTTGACCATGTTACCACAGTAGTTTGTTATCCCGATAGATCCCGTTGGGTGACACATGTATGCATGTCACGATTAGTAATAAACCCACACATGTAGTTGCAATACTAGGGCAATATAAACTGTTGTATTAAAAGTAATTTAACACATTAATGGAATGTCTCATGAGAGCACACAGAATAAATATGTGTGATAATTATACAAATAAAACACATTTAACTATGGTTCCATTTCAAACGTGAAGAATCGCCCAGTCTTGAGTCATTGCAGAAGTGGAAAGGTATCTACAATCGTCCATATGTAATTTAACGAGTGACAGTAGGATTTCTATGTGGACTTTATTTTTATGACCATTTGTTCTCATGTTCTGTTTCTTATTACTCAATTTTCCTAGAAAGCTTAAATTATGCTTTCTACAATTTTTTTCTAATATCAACTTTGTACTTGAAGTATGAATTTGCCGTTGTTTCACTACTAAGCTCTGATGATCGCATGTTCTAACTTCCTGTTTATTATAATGTAATTATGAGACCACTAAATGTTCTAATGCAGTGAATTTTCATGAAACCTTAGCAATTACATAAATAGATAATGTAAAATATTTATCAAGAAGCAATTGCTGGTGAGGTTACGTACTCTTGAAGCCACTTATAAGTCATTAGCAAATGCTGCTACTATTGAGACTATAGTAATAAAGGTGACATTCAAGGTATGACACCTTGAAGCTGATGTTGAGACTCCCTCTGTCCCACTATATGGAAGGATGGAGTATTTTTCTTGGTTTACCCATTAATTTTATCATGTTTTCATTGTTAGCTTAGGTAAGTAGTTATGCTAATGTAAAGGACTATGCAACTCATTTCTCAAAAGCATGTTTAAATGAATTTGGCTACTTGTAGATTGTTTTCATTTGGAAAATGATGCTGAGAAGAGATTAGTAATAAATATTTTTTTATGCATTAAGGTTTCTCACAGATATTAAAAATGCATTGGCTCACAGTATTCTTGTTGATGTTGTCTACGCTGCTTTCTGCATATACTCACTATATTTTAACTCCCACATATTTGAAAATGCATTGGGTTGCAGTATCCCTGCTGATAGATGTGAACATTACGTAGAGAACTAGTAGAAGGAGATCAAGGTTAATAATATAACATTTAGGTTTGCTGCATTCAGGTTTGTATCCCCTCTCCCTAAAAAATGTCATTAAGGTTTGCTGCATGAAAATCGTAAGGAAATGATTCATGTGTATATGAATAATTAACAGTCTGTTGTTATGCTTTTTGAAATTTAATCCTACAAGTTCCGGAGGTTAAATTTTTGTTTGAAGAAAAATTTATCACCGAGGTTATCTTTATTATTCTTTTACTCTGTTTAATCTTTGAATCTTATTTATATAATTAAAGTATCATCTGCATGTGACTCAGTTTTGGTGTTTTGAATGTTAGATATTACTTTTTTATATGTTCTGAGATGCTCTATTTTTAGTCAATCAAGTTATAAAGTTCTCTACTTTATCTAAGCTCATCTCTGCTCATGACTCCCTTTTACAATCATTATTCCTTCATTACTTTATGTACACTTGGTGATGCTAAATAAGAGAAGTCTTTTTGTGTGTGATATTATAGTAGTTGCTAATCTATGAAGTTGAGTTTAATATATTCTAAGCTTTCAGATTTGCACGATGCATACATTATAAGCTACTATATGTAAATTTATTCCTTGATGCATAATTTATAACGGTCTACATAAAATTGCACAACATATGATAGTCTTTACCTCAACCATTTTTCTTTCAGATGACAATGTCAACAGAAATATTCCTAGTTCCATTTCCAGCCTAACTGCAGTGGCGACTATGTGAGTTCTTAACCACGATTGTCCTTAAATTTGTTATATATATTCGAATCTTATTTCTGAAACCCGGAGTTTGACCTCTTTTTAGGTCTTTTAAATGTTGGATACATTTGAAGAACTTATAGCTTTGGTGAACCTGTATGACAGAACCTTTACCTTGGTGCGAGTGAAATTTTGATTTCTAGAAATTTTCAACATTGATTCATTTTTCTATCTACTCGAAGAATTATCCAGCAAGAATTTCAGTTGTCTACTTCCATCCTCAATACAAAATTTGTCGTACAATAAGATTTAATTTTATAGTTCAGGAAATTTAGATGGGATTTCACATCTACTTAACTAAATTTACTTTTGAATGCATATGTTTGCTGTTAATAACCTTTTAGAAACTTTGATATGTTTGCAGGATCTTTTGGTTTCAAGGCGGGATTATCAAGACACTGCTTTGGCTGGAAGCAAATAGTATCTTATAATATGGGATTAATTTTATAAAGAAATTGAACACACTTTTAGTGTATTTTACTTAAAATTACTTATAAAATGTTATAATTGGTATTTAATCACACTTTTATTTTTCCCACAAATATGTTTTTATATAACTATAATGTAGTCATGGAAAGACTCTAATTTTCAAGAAATAAATATGAATGAAGGACAAAGTGTGATAATAAGATTTTACACCACGTTTTCATATTTCTTCAATCTAACTTTATTATGTTAATTATTATTTAATCGTGCTACATAAATTATTATCTTTATAAGAGTAATATCTATACACAAATATAAAATGTTGGGAATTCATTTTACATAATATCCGAATATATGTCTTTATATCTATTCTATAATCACACAAATCTAAAAAATTAAATTTCAGTAGTAAACAAAGTGTCATAATATCTCTCTATTACCATATGAACATAAAAATATCCTTAAAAATGTGTTGGCAAAGGCCATTTTTTTAGTAATGATGGTTCAAAACATATAGGCAACACTTTTTTCCTTCATGAACACAAAATCCACAAAATTTGAAAGAAAAAAAACATCACTAGAAGGCATTGTAAAAAACAAATCAGAAGAAAATAATTTTATCGATGTAATCAATTTGAAACTTATCCTAGTTCATAACAGTAATAATTAATACGAGTTTTGAACATCAACTTCTTTCCATCACCAAAAACAATCATATAGATCTATGTGATTATTAAAATGCAAGTATAGAAATACCTAATGGAATTTAGAAAGAAGGGGAATAATTTGCAGAGAGAGAAGTTTCGTGCAGGTACGGTCAGTGGGGAAGTAAGCAAATAAATGATATCGTCTGTGTAGGACAGCCGCTCTATTAGTTCCTACCTGGATATTAAAAATCTATTGCAAAATTGCTGCCTAAGAGAGCAGCTGCACGCAGCTGCTCTATTATTTCCATATGGGAAAGTCAAAAATAGAAGTGGCGATGACTGCAGCTACGCGTAGCTGCACTATTAGTTTCAAATGGGGAAAAGAGAAACTGAACAAAACAGCACCCCTGAGAGCAGCTGCACGTAGCCGCTCTATTACTTTAGTAGAAAAATAGCACAAGTAACAACATATATATGGCAACAACTAACATCCAAATAAATGAAAACAAGTAACAACATCCAAATATATGCACACAACTAATAGCATTGACAAGAATTTGGAAATCAAAATCAACATCCATAGGAAATCAACTAACAACATCCTAAATCAACATCCTAAATCACGTTCCTAAATGAACAACTAATAGAGTTGCTTCCCTTTTGGAAATAACCAAACAACAATGTTTAGCACACCACCATTGACCTAATATTTATTACCATCACATACATGGAAAAAACGAACGGGTGTGTTTGTAAAATGGATATATTAATAAGAAACATCTTAACATGCTAAATTCTTATTATCTCATTTTGCGTAACATAATATGTGACAAGGGTCATGTTATAAAATACTGTGTCATCTGAACGTCCTTTTCTTGGTCACTTGATCCAGATGCTGAAGAAATGAATACCCTGGTGTCTTTATTTGTTGGGTTGGACGATTTAATAAGGAAATTGCGGGCATTCAAGTGTGGGGGAATAGGCAACAACCCTATCTTCCTGCCAGTCATTGTGTTTGCGCCTCAAAAAAAAGATAACAAACCTTTCATTGAGCTCGACCACCTCCATTGACATATGTTTCTCATTTGATGTTTCTTCAAACGTTATTGTATTTGTGCTCCCACGGTGACTAGATGTATAACGACTAACATCAATATGTGGGTGGGCATCCGTCATCTTCGCCGTTGTTGGGAAACCTCTCCAAAGACCCCCATGATCCTTTTTATCCATTGCTTGAACGAGGATATCTTCTTTTCCTACTATAACCAACTCTCCCTTCTGTTTCTTGTCCAATTTTTTTTCTCTATTCATCAAAACAAATGTGGGTCATTTGTATGCATTTGAAATAAAAATATAATTAGAGAATGAATTATTTCTTAAATTTCCTCACAATAGTGGGAGCTGTCCTTTTAACAGAATTGTTAGTGTAGATCGATAATTTCTTATCCCAATTAGCTTCTAGGAACACCTTTGATCTATCTGGTTTGAAATCCATGCTTTCAACTTCTACCTCTGCTTCTTCTACACTTCGACCTTGACTCATAAGCTCATCAATGTTATCATTTATTTTCCTCTTCTCGAGTTCACTAGCAAGTCTCTAATTTTCTCCACTACCCATATGATGGACGTAGTCCTTACTTGCGGCGCTTACCTTTCCTGTATCACTTTTAGCCTATATGGCCAATGATTAGTAAAATATATTTATCAAATCAATAACATAAATGATGTAATCTTATTTATTGACCTTGAATTCAGGGGTTAATCTATGTTTGACAAATAGCTCCCACTATTTTCTATCCATACATCGATACGCCGTCTATGGATAGATATCTGGTTTTGCGTCGACGATGTACTTTTGAGCCACCTTCACCTTCCAATTCCTCCACTTTTCACCGGCATAAATCATCCATTTTTTTGAACTCATTCATTTCATCGAAGGCCATTTTGGTTTGTATATCCCAGCTCATCTATGGTACAAATTTATACACTATGAGTTTTTTTTTTAGAACACGAAATGATAATAAAGGAATGGAACACACTTACAAGAATTTCTTCCCAAGCATTTTTTTAAGTGTTTAGGGACAACTTTCCAATTATGGCATGTCCCAAAGAGTATTCATTGTCAGAAAGTATAGCTGATGAATCTGTTTCCACCGATTCGAGCCTCTCGTCGTGATCTCCGAATCACGTCCAACCTGCAAGACTAAGCCCCCGGTGTCCGGGGGGTAAATACTCTGATGCTTAAGTTAGTATAAGCGTTGTATCGGGAAAGTATTGAATAGAATAAAGGCTTACCAGGCCTGTGTATTTATATGGGAGGAGAACCCGATCTCTGGCAGGATTCGAACTCCTTTCCTTATTTGATAAGTATAGTAATTCGAGCACATTTGGTAACTCAAGATAGTTTCCTTGTAGGAATCAATAATATCCTTAATTAGGATTGGACCACGCGTCCCTTTCTGGGCCTTGAGTTGGACTTTAGACGATACCCTAAGCTCGAAGCTCATGGGCCTCGAAGTGTCGTGGCCCAGGTATCATCAATAGCCCCCAGAGAGGTAATATGTCTGAAATGACTTTTATCTC
>JAULKK010009523.1:0-20138 GCA_032355705.1 Rubia peregrina
ATCTTTTATCAACTGTAAATGATTTTATGGTTGGTAACTCTATTCCAAAAGCCATTTCTTCAGTTCTTATAACTCTGATTCCCAAAAAAGAAGTCACATCCTCCTTTAAAGATTATAGACCCATAAGCCTCTGCAACTTTGTCTACAAAATATTTTCAGAACTTTTAAGTCTCAGGCTTAAACTTATATTTTCCTCATTCATTTCTCCAGAGCAATCAGCCTTCGTAGAAGGACAAGAACTTTCAGATAATGTTTTACTAATGCAGGAAATCACAAATTTCCTAAACTCAAAAAGCAGAGGCTTCAATGTAATCTTCAAATTGGATATGATGAAGGCCTTTGACAGAGTCTCTTGGCATTTTCTATCCCGCCTCCTCATTAAAATGGGGTTTTATAATTATTTTGTTAACCTTATATTAGTTAATATGGAAGCATCCTATTTCTCCATGCTGGTTAATGACATACCAAAAGGTTTTTTCAAACCGTCAAAGGTTCTTAAACAAGGCGATCCCTTATCCCCATATTTGTTTATTCTCCTAGTTGATGCATTTTCAAGAAATATTAACTTTATTTCGCAATATGCAGATATTTATTTCTTCAGATTGCCTCCTTCTATGAAGAAAGTCACTCATTTAGCTTTTGCAACTGATACTGCTGTCTTCTTAAAATATTCAAAGAAAAGGCTTCAAACTTTTCTGTTATTTCTTCAAACTTTTGAAAGGGCTATAGGTCAGAAGGTAAATTTTGACAAATCCAATTTCTACCTTTCCAAATTTTCTATTCTCATAGTTAAGAATGACATTTTATGTCAACCTGGGATAATAGAAGGGTCTATCCCTTTGAAATACTTTGGTTTCCTGGTTTACTTAGGAAGAAACAAGAACATCTACTACCAAAACTTGGTAGATTCACTTTATTCAAAAATACTCAAATGACAAAATAAGTTTTTGAATCAAGCCGGAGGAATGGTTTTAATTAAACATGTATTGTCTGTCATTCCTCTCCATTCATTAACAATACTTAAACCAACAAAAGGTATTCTCGACAAGATTCATGTAATATTTGCTAAATTCTTTTGGAATATATCTGACATTGACACTGGGAGGGAAAAAAGTTTGGAAATCTTATCCTAACTTATGCTATCCAAAATCTGAATATAGCCTGGATTATAAAAATCTTCACACCATGGTTCTTAGTTTTTCTCTAAAATTATGGTGGAAACTACAACAAAACCAGTCTCTATGGTCCCAAATCATATGGACCATTCCAAATCATTTGAAAACTTCAAAAAGATGAAAAATAATTATTGAAGTTTCTGATCTAGCTATGAGCAATTCTTCTTGCAAATATGTAAAGGTGAAGGCTCTTTTTGGGACACTAATTGGTCTGATTTTGGTCACTTATCTCTTTTATGGTTCTCAACATAGCATATTCCTTTTACAGATGCTTCTATTAGTGATTTTATTTGAAATAAATCACTTTTACTGAAGTTGTTGAGTTTGGTCTTCCTGTTGAAGTCATTACTTATTTGAAAAATAATGTAATTTCCTTTCATGTGAATGACCTACTAATCTGAAAACCAACTGAGAGTGGTATTTTCTCTGCTAAGTCAGCTTATGAACTGATTAGGGCTAAAAGGGATTTTTTTCCTTCTCTTAAATTCTTATGGTCTAATATTTTACCCAGGAAAATCCATGTTTTCAATTGGAAGTTATTTAACTGGCTTCTATCATTACCAAATGTATTGGAAGACTTCAATTTTCATCTCCCTTCAAAATGTATGTTATGTGAGAGTCATTCTAAAGATTTACATCACATTTTCAACTCTTGTAGATTCATTACAAATATTTGGAGTATTATTTAAAAAAAATCAATGTCCAAAATAGAAGTTTTAATACTCTTTGGGATAGATTCTTTTTCTACTGAGTGTTAGACATTTATTTGTTGATCTCTTGTATCTAATCAAGATAATCCCTTGTATTGTGGTCTGGTTTATATGGTGTGCTAGGAACAAATACTTTTTTGAATCCATTAAACCAAAATTTTAACTAATGATCAAGAAAATCCTCTCTCAATTTCAAGACATTTTTTTGGCACATCAGCTGAAATATAAATGGATTGGGAGTTCTGGTTTCCCAGTTCTTCTTTACACCAAGGATGTTGGTTTCAGAAGTAAAAATAAGGAAAGAATCATTCAGTGGTAGCTCCCTCATGTCTATAAACTAAATACTGATGGCTCAGTATTGGGAAATAGAGAATCAGGAGCGAGTGTTATAATCAAAGATGCACACGGTCAAGTACTCATTGGTGTTTCAAAAGTACTTGAAAATTTCTCATGTACGCTAGCAGAAGTTGAAGTTTTAAAGCTGGGTCTAGAATTAGCCCAACAAAAATAATATTTCAACATTGAAATCGAATGTGACTCCTTATTGTTAGTCAATATGGTTAAAAGAGAGTTTAAAATCCCCTGGAATCACATATCTCCCAATAGAGAAATATGGAATATGCTTGATCAAGTTCAGGGATCAATTTCTCACATCTTTAGAGAAGGGAATAGTGTTGCTGATATCCTTGCTGAGATTGCAAGTTCAAATAGTGTGTGTTCTTATTTTAATCTCTTCAGTTTACCTCGCAGTATTAGAGGTCTGATTCATCTAGATGACATCTGTTTTCCCTATATCCGATTATAATGTCTGCTAACATGATATGTAAAATTTTCTTTCGTAGAACAAGGAGCTGCCCTGTTGGATCACCCGTATAGATAATCAAAAGGCTTCTTCAGCTGGAAGATTGGTTAATTTTTTATTTAGAACAACAATTGATACATGGAGGATTTGGATTCATTTTCAAGTCACCATTTTACTGGCTAAATCAGTTTGCATCATTAGTAAATATCTTATGGGGAAGAGATTTCTGAGGGACAATTATGGGAGGTCACCTCTTTTTGTTAACACAATGAAGTGGAGACAAAAAAGTGGAAGACCATAATAGTTCTCGACATGGGATTAGGCTCATATCCTTTGTTAACATGGGGTTTGGAGACAAAGGGTATGGGTTTAACTACTTGTGTATAGCTATTCCACTTTAGAATTTCTAGTTGCACATAGTTTGCTCTCAAATAGAGATATGTACTCTTATTATTTCCTTTTTCAGGGCCTGGGAAGCCTAATATAAACCCCCTCACTACAGTGCGTTTTAATTTATTTTTAAAACTTCTCGCTACAATTTTTTTAGTAGGTTGAAAAAATCTCTTCCTATCCTACATATATAAATAAAGTAAATTATCATTTATGAAATTTAATTTTATTAACAAAATAACTATTTAATTGTAATTTTGAAACTCATAAAAACATACTCCATCCATCCTTCTATAACTGTCTCACCTCTTCCTTTTCACTATTTTTTATGATTTTATAATTTTAATACTTCTTCTGTCTCACCTTAAGCTGCACTTGTACTATTCATTTAGTCAAAATTGACTAATTTAAACTATAAAATTCTATTGATATATAAGTAAGGATAATATCATGTGGCATAGTGTTAGATTCGTCTTAATGTGTATTTTCATAATACTAATTTTTTATAATTTATAATTGTACATAGTTAAAGATATTAACGGTTAAACATTTTTTTGAGTCAACTATCAAAAGTCAAAGTGTGCAGATTAAGCTGGGACAGAGGGAGTATCTTAAATTATGTATAACAATAAATTATAAAATTTAGATATTCTCAAAACATAAGTTATGATGAATTTAGCAATATATCATACGATAATTTTCATATTTGTATGTTTATATATATTTTTTAATGTAAATTGCATCAACTTTATTGAATACTCATTTGACCCACAAACCCAACCCGCTCAACCCATATTTTTAACTACGCATTTGATCCATTACCCATTTTACCCATACCCACCCAATTTTAACAATAGATAACCCACTTGACCCGCGGGTTACGGGTCTATTTTGCCACCCCTAATGTCTAGGTTCCAATTTAAGGAAATGACATTTACCAACAAGAGCTGAAGCTGGGTGACAGATCTAACAAACAATATTCAGCAGTAGACCAACAAAGGTCATCTACTTCCCTCAACCACCATCCAAGATCACCCAATAAGGATGTCCCAAAATGCACCGATTATTCTAAAAACTAGTATGTTGCAGCACAGGGGAGTTCGTATGATTATCACAGATGTTTGAAAAACTATTCACCAAGGAGCAACAGCCTACCCAGCATCGTCTGCACTCCAAGCAAACACCACAACATGTTTTGCAGCTTTAAAAGAGCGGGAGTCACAAACTAGCAGAGCACACAACACTTGCTTATCAGCACTGGCTGCCATTTGCCAACAGTCACTTGATAAGACCGGAAGATGTAAAAGGATGTTAAAGCACTCATGGAAGTTAACGTGGGTATATAGAGATGTGGTACATGTACAACATTAGGGCCGCCTATCACTACTGGCAGCAACAATTCCTTCTACTGTACTTTGTGATTTAAAATCTCATTGTTCAATAAAAACAGAAATAAAATCAAAACATAAAGAGCATACAATGATGTGTTACTCATCATCATAAATTTTATTCCCATCTGCCTCTCCCAATAAATCACCCTTTGTGGTCATAATTATTTCAACTGTTTATATGTACCAACTAAGCAGCAATAAGTCAGCCATATTTGTACTATAAGGAGCCTCGAGACATAATATTCAGATAATATGAAGGAAAGTTAATCAGCAACAGCAAATCATTGAAGCTACATGACTTTAGTAATTCAGATGACAAAATCATATGTAAGAAATAATTATAGAAGGAAAAAAATAGATGCAGCGAACCAAGAAAGAAGACCATTTTCCTTCAACAAAATGTTCACAAGACTGCCTCCTTGAAATTAAAAACCAAAAGTTGACTACTCTCCAAACTCATAAATTTGGTTCTACCTTTTATCTTTATGCTGTGATGATGAATCGTGTTTGCACAAGCAGTTTTAATGCTGCTATATCAACTACCTTTCTAGCTATACTTTATCACTCTGTTAATTTCATAAAGGATCCAACCTGGTTGAACAACCGCAACAAAAAATGATACGGATCCTTTCCCTCTTCCCATGCATGTCTCGGCAAGTCTTTGTGTGACTGGTTTTTCACAAATAGTGCATACCCATATTTTGGCTCCACAACCTAAAATTCGTGACAATGCTCGTTGTCCTGCTTCTAGTTGTTTAGCCGTGATCTTGGTTTTAAAATGGGGATGCGCTAAAATGCGCTAAGGCCCAAAGTTAGAATTATGTGCGATGCACTATGCGATGCGGTCGCATCACGGTTCCGATGTGCTACCTATTTTATATTCAATATATATGTATATATGCATATGCAAATTAAGTTCAAATAATCAAAAATAAGGTTAGATTCATAATAAATTCGACCAAATAGTAAATAGCGAATTAACTACCAAGTACCAACAACAATATAGGAATAATATCAAGTTTCAAGACTCCCAAGTCTCAACAAAATAACACATTAAGAACCAAAATGACACAAACACAACATAATTAGTTTCTATGAACTCTAAGTTTAGATTTTAGACTTCAAAATTTAAAGATCATCAAGAAAATCATCATGATCATCTTCATCATCAAAACTTCTATTAGCAAAGAAAGAGTTCAAAATTTTCTGGCCCCAAATTTGGGAATTCAGAACTCACAATTGCAGCAAAAATCTTACAATCGTATAACAAAAATAAGTTAGGCAGAAAGTGGGCAAAAGGTTAGGCCAAAATAATCAAAAACAAAACAAAACAGAGAAGAAATAATTGCAGAAAGAGTCAAAATCACAATATTCTGGTTAAACAGAACCAGCCAACCGAAATAATAGTAGAAGCAACCTAAGAAAATTCTAAACAGAAATAGAAGGAAGAAACAAGAGCAGAGAAGTCAAAAATAGAAGGAAGAAACGTGAATGTCAGATTCAGGTTAAAATGAAAAAGGGAGAAGGTACCTTTGAAGAGAAGTCGGCGAAACGCTCTGGGCAGCACAAAACAATAGCAGAGCCGATGCAGGGAGAACAATATCATTATATCAGAATCGATGGATAGCAGGAAGAAGAAAACCGAAGCCCTCTGGCTAGTGTCGACGGAAAAACAAAACATGAACCAAGGGTTTTCTTTTCTTTTTAAAATAAATTAAGCTGGGATTTTTTAAAATTACATGGGCTTTGTTTAAAACCAAATTCCAAGGCCCAAATCACATCATTTCCAGGATGCCACCGATGCACTTCGCATCTGATGCGCCTCGATGCGGCCGCATCCTGGAAAAGTAGTGCAGCAATAAGCCGGATGCGAGAAGGCAGCGCATCGAGCGCATGACGCATTATACAAGCGCATCCGAGCGTATTTCAAAACCAAGGCCATGATCCAAGTAGCATCAAGTACTTGCAGAGCATAGTTACCAAAGGATATGACATTCCCTCGGTGTGATATCCCTCCCATTCTTTCCTTGCTCCATTTGGTGAATTTGATCTTCTTTGTGGCACATCTAATCCCCATTGACAAATAACTGTACTCAAGAACCACATCAACAAGTGATGACACAGCAGCATCGTACCATTCATTTGACATTGACAATTCTTTATGTAGACTAGTTGTAGTGACTGATAGCTCTTCTTCTCGGAGTTTTTCCGACTACAAGGCATGTGATGAAAAGGGTCAGTACTGGACACTTAAGGATCAACATGTTCATGCAGATGCTAGGATTCCCTGATTTCCATATATATAGGGGATGGTTCCGATGAGACGAGTGATTTATGTGAGACCAAGGAGTTATGTGAGACCAAATCTCGCCCATTAAATTTAATTAGACAATGTAAGATTAGAGTAATCGAACAGGAATATAGCTTCTTAAACGAAAGTCGTACCTTTCTTCCCCCACAGAAAAGACGTGCCTCAACTCTCAAACAACCAACAAAAATAACCTGCATATCTTCCGTCAACCCATCCTTTGTGTGTAGCAACAACGAATCCTCGACAACCAAACTAAAACTCCAGCATACGTTATCATATATGTGTTTCACCTTCACTGGGAGTTGATTAGCAACTATAATTACACGGTCCACGAGAATAAACTAAGGTATATCAAACGAAACACTACTAGCCAAGTCATCATCCAGCTCAGAAACAACCCCAGGAACTGTCTTTATCGGGGGACAGACGCTTCCTTTCGCCCCAGTCACGCCTTACTGGGAAATCTCCAATGGATTGATACGATTTGGTCATCACCTTCATAAGATTGAATCCTTAGCTTTGAAAAAGGTCCCATCAAAAAGGGAAAGAAATAAAACATGCAAACATAAAAATCAATACTTGAACAAAAATTCTGAAACAACAGAAACAATTAGATACATGCAATCCTACAGAAACCTATTTCAGCAGATGTTGTGAAAAGCTAATCTTTACTTTGATATGAATTAATCATCACTCCTTTTTCTTATGCTAACAAATTAGAATAATTTTTAATTAATGAAACTACTATTCATGCCAAAAAAATTTGTTGGTAACATCTGAACACACGAGACCGGAAAACATCTCACAAAATTACCAAAAGTTCATCTCGGAAAGGTAAATCTTTAACTGCTATTATCCTATTCCTTCAAACCATTATTGGAGCACCTTGGATGTGTACTCGAAGCATCTTTGATGTGTAATTGAAAGTTGAAACACCAACAAGCACTTAAAATACCAACAAACTTAACTTAAATAACCTACTAGCTTAACTTGAAGCACCTACAATACTAAGTTAAAGAACCTACAAGTTAAACTCGAAACACCTACAAGTTATTCATAAGCACCTACAAGTACTTAAAACACCAACAAACTTAACTTAAATAACCTACGAGCTTAACTTGAATCACCTACAATATTAAGTTAAAGAACCTACAAGTTAAACTCGAAGCACCTATAAGTTATTCATAAGCACCTACATGCTTATTTTAAAGAACCGGCAAGTACTTGAATTTATGAAATGAGTCTACTGACAAAGTTGCCAGTCATTAAGTCTTTTTTTGTCATTTTTTTGTTTTTCTGACTCTTATTTAAAACTAATGCATGTTGTTTTTAAACTTATCATAGTTGTAATTAAAATAATGCAGTTTGTAGTTCATATTATTTTTATTTTTGTAAGTTTCAGATTGTTTGTTGGACTGATATGTGTGCATTTTCTCAGCCTGTTCAGAAGGCCAGTCTCATTTTAAAATGAGATATGGAGGTTATTACGCGATTTTTGGTGCATAATATTGAGAAAGAAAATGATATTCCCATTGTGCAAACACAACCACAACTAGGGATAGCAGTGGGTAGGTTTTGGTGGAGGTTCACCCCGTATTCGCCCCAATGAGTGGGATATGCATGTAATTTTTGTGTGGTGGGGGTAGGGCTGGTATGCGTATGAAAATTGATACAAGTCATGGGTAGTGGGCCAGGCATGGATATTAGTTCATACTCGCCCACCCCCGCTCTTCCCACTATACCCACTACGTACACAATAATTTATTATATTATATAATAAACTATTATTTATCCATAATGCACATATTTTACTTATAATATTTTCATAAATATTATTAAAATTTTGTATTAAAATTATTAATTTGAAAGTAAAATTTAGGTCTTTGAAGTGGGTATGAAAACTCAAGTGGGTGATGGGGCGGGGGTAAATTTTAGATAATACCCAATGGTGTGGGAATAGATTTTAATATTGTACCTACCATGGGTGATGGGATGGGTATGGGTGAGAATATTTTAGGTGGGCATGGTATGGAGGTACCATAATCCATACTCGTCCCTCCTCATTGACATCCCTAACCACAACCACAACAAGAAGGCTCAAATGAAAATCTTGAGCATGTCATAACCATATAGGAAGTTATGGATTACCCGAAGACATATGAGTTTGTTGATAGGATCATTGAAGAATTCAAGAGGAAAACCCGTTCCCCGATTCCTACATTCTCTATTGGGATTGATGGACTTGAAGATCCGTAGCTTCGATGTTGAAGAATTAATTTGAAGTCTTTGATTTTTTTTGGATGATTTGTATTTCATGGATTGTAATCAGCTTATTTTGACACTGATTGGTTTATGGATGATAGGTTAAGTGACTTTGAAACGATATTTTAGGATTTTTATGGTTGTAGGTTGTATGAAGAAAATTCATATTTAATGTTAAGATGTACTATTTATATGCTTATTAATACTAAGTTTCATTTTAATTAGGTTACGCGGTACATTGTTATGATTTGTAAAATTTATAGAAAAACAAATGCAATTGATAGTTTAATAAATTATAGTTGTAAACCAAGTAATACTATATGTAATCAATAATTTCATATCACTAAAATTATGTAAAACAAATCCAGGTCGCCAACAAATACCACATTTTTTCTATGACATTCAGTGCCATACAATATTTTAAGTTAATGAAAACCAAATACACAAATAGGGAAACACGTTCAACACGTACCCTAAACAATTCTACTTTTACAGTGTCTTTACATCTGGTGTTTTTATGGCAAATTCAGTACTTTTCTTCCTTGATTTTTCTTTTCTAATCCTAACTTCAGCCCTTTTCCCCTTCATTTTGTCTTCATTTGGGCTGGATATATTACCTTAGGTGCACTTGTTATTGTGGAGTTGCATTGGCTACTTGTGGATGATGTTCAATGGCAATAGTCTTTGAAGCTAACAATTCTTCTATTCTTGTTGAACCTGTGTCAAACATTTCTTCAAGAGTTCTTCTAGATTCTTAGTTTATTTCTCTTTTAAGAACTATATTGTCACATTTGCTGGACATATGATTCCACCATGAAACTACGCCATTGATGTTTTCTGATTGTTGTTTTCCTTTCCCAAGAACCTTGTCCCATATTTCTATTTTGGCATGTTTTTCCCATCTTTTGAGAATGTTCTTCTCTTGGATTTGAATGATAGAGTTGAGGTGAGATACTCTAAGAATGCAAAAGCATAGCATACCTGACACTTCAAAGCATTTGCATTTGCATTGTACTTCAACTAGTTCATTTTCATTTTTGTACTCGACTATCTCATATCTTGATTCATAACATTCTAGACCGACTTGATATTTCCGAGATGGTGGTTTTGAGAACACTTCCTCGACTTCAGTTTCCATTGCTAGAGAAAATTCTCTTTTGAATCCTTTGCACAATGCAAGTGTGTAAACATTTGCAACATGTTTAACCAAACTTGTACAGGTCCAATAGTTGAGAAACAAATTCATATAATAGGTCAACAGTTTTGGGTTATAGGAAAATTAATACTTATTATGTTTTAATAATCTGTATGTAAACATACCTGTTTTTTTTTCTTTCAAAGTTTGGATATTCTTTTGCACATGTATGTTCCTTGTCTGCTTCATCTCTCCTTCACTTTTTCATTGTTTGGTTGAAGAGCTCAAAGAAGTGAGTGTAGTTTTTTTTTTGTATTGAAGCATAGGGCGTGGTTGGTACTTTAGCTCCTTTGTGATTATAGAATGCCCGAATAGAAGATATATATTTATTGAATGTGGTGCTCCATTTCTCACGAATACTGTATAGCCATTGAAACAATATGTTATTTTCCAGCTTGTAGTTGCCAATCATTGAGTTCTATTTCTCTTCAAATTAGTCTAGGCACCATTTCATAGAATAGTCTAAAGCATTTTTAAATGATTCATTTTTCTTTATTTTTCCATAATGTTGGATTGTATTTTATTTTATGTGCCATAAGCACAACCTGTGTTTTCTGTTTGATCTTCCCCTAAAAGCATGCATTAACCAATGCTTTTGACACATTTGTTATTATGTTTTGGTTGGTTGGTTGTGAGAGGACTTCAACGTAGTTTTGTAGAAGGCCATCTGCAAGGGTGGTAGTAGATATTATAAGATCATCTGCAAGGGTGGTAGTAGACAGAAGGCTTCGAGTCAAAACGTGGTAGTAGATGGAATCAAGTCGAGAAGAAGAAGGCAGTCGAGTCTAACACTTGAAGACCTGGAACGAGCCGCTTGGTTCTACACAGCCATGCCATTGTGATGCTGCATGCGGCTAAGTATGGGCACTGGCTATGCCATTTTACAGGACCTATGCAACTCCAAAGTTAGCATCCGAAGACTAGACCACGGGGTGTGAAGATTTACAATCCTTCCATCAGTTTTCTCATAAATTGACTTTCAATTGACGGCCCGCAAGGATATACACTACTCACATAGTTCAGAAAAGGAAATCATGGATCCAGCTGGTGGCCGACAAATATTTACATGGCCCGTGCCATTTAACTAATCAAGGAAGAGTTCCCAGCTGGGGCCCATAACGAATGGCACTGCCGTACACTCAGAATGGCCTAAACAAATGCCTAGCTGGCGACCCGTGCCGAATGACAGGGGTTGTACTAAGCCAAGCCAACACAGGGAGTGTGTTGATGGCTGCTAGGGTTTTTGGTCACTTTTTAGGCCTTTTTCAAGACCCAATTCCCTACTGCTATAAATAGGAGCCTATGTCTACTAGGGTTTAAGTTTGGTTTTCATTAGTTTCATCATTTGATAGTTATTTTGTGAGATTCTAAGATCTACCTATCTTTACATGCTTATGAACATTATGTTGGCTTTTACTTTCTATTCGTGTTAATTGCATGATTGTTACACCATGTTGGCATACATCTTAGTCTACTTTCATGTTGGCACATTTATTGATATCACATGGGGAGTGAAACGTAGATATGATAGGGATAACAATAGTCTAGAACCGTATGAGTGTATGCATGTGGGTTACCGAGTCAATGTTACGATGACCATACATAGCTAGAATTTAAGCCCAAAGGGTTGTGGATAGAGATAACAAGTAGCAAACTAGGGTTAGCGTATTTTGCTACCTTATATTCAATGATAAGATGACTATCCATTTTCCAATTTATGCTTTGGAAGAAGTATTTTTAGTGGAGTGCCCAGAACGTAATCGTACGGGGAGAATCAGATAAGCACAACATTTAGGGCCGTTATTGCACTCCTCTAATTACAGAGGCGGTGCTGATGGAAGAACACAATAGCACCCTTATGAGATAGATAGGGGAAGTGTTGACCATAGACCATACAACATGACATAAGCCTTATGATAGGTTTGTATGTCTTATTTATGAATGATACTAGGATGAAACCGGTCATGTTACGCAAATATTCCCCAAGTGCTAGCGATGTATGTATAGTTTTTTTATCTCTTGTGTACTTGCATGCTTGTAGTTGTTAGATAACCCCCCCCCTCCAAAAACCTATCTTGCAACATTAGTTATTCATAACACGTGATTGGATTGAAGACTTGATTATGACTTTGTGTAGTTAACCTTTAAATTCCTAGCATCTCTGTGGACGACCTCGGTTTTTCTACTATCTACCCCATTGGTAGTTTAGTAGTAGAATGGGAGAAACAATACAAATCTCTATCTTTGATTCCAAGCCACTATGTGGGTTAGTTGATGCCTAGTTAATGACCCAATGGGGTTCGAATCAAATTTTGGAACCATTTTTAGGGATACTAGTTTAAAGATTTAATTGTTAACTTGCATTGCTTGTCAGTTGAGTAGTTAGTGTTGTTTTTGTTTTTGTTTATTTGATTTGGTTTGTTGTTGGTGTTAAGCCTTTGTGATAGATAGTCCATTTACTTCTAGTGCTAGTGTTTCTCTTTAGTTGGGTATTGTCTAGTTTCTAGTTTATGGTACATACCCATACCAAGAACCAAGAAACTCTGCACTACTTAACGAAAAACGCAGGCGGTCGGAGAAGAACTGGAGTAGGGGTTCCATAAAAGCAAACTATTATAGTTAAGGATACTGTAGATATGGCAGAGAACAATCGTACACTTAGAGAGTTGATGGCTCTAAACTTGGAGAATCAACCCCTATGTATGTATTCTCACCCTTGCCACTGAACGGGGCTCGCGAGTTGAAGAGCGGCATGATTCAATGTCTACTTACTTTCCAGGGATAACCAATGAAGACACAGACAAACATTTATCTGAGTTTCACCTAGTGTGCACTAATATGAAGCCTCCGGGAGTTTCGAAAGAATACTACAACTTGAGATCCTTTCCTTTCTCACAGTGGGGCGCAACCAATGATTGGTTATATTATCTTCCGCCCGGGTGCTTAAATTCTTTGATGGACAGGTTCCTTGAAAAGTATTTTTTGACTTCCAAGTCTGCGGATCTGAAGAAAAAGCTTTCCAGCATTTCTCAAATAGCGATCGAGTCTCTCTATGAGTATTGGGAAAGGTTTGAGAGATTGTTGGCAAGTTTCCCTTACCATCCATTCAAAGAATGTGATTTGGTGTTGTACTTCTTTGAAGGAATTCTCTGTGTTTTGTTCATTTGAATCTAATGCATTTTTTATCGTGAACTATACATGTTTTAAGTTAATAAATGCATCATTTATGTGAAATTTTCCGCAACATGTAGTTTATTGTGCTCATGTTTCCACCTTTTCATAAATGTTCATATTAGTCGAATTTCTATATCCTGGAGTTTCAAAAATAGTTATATTCACATTGATTGCAATTCAATAATATAATTTCAATCCAATCAGAGAAATTCATACCTTCAATCGAATTAGGTAAAATTTCAGCTTTTTGCAACTTAATTTCATTTGTTTGGAGCTGAATCTCAATTTTTTCAATCACATTTTCATCAATAGGATTTGATTCATATGTGTTAGTTTTCATGACTAAAACTATTAAAATTTGATCAGTTTCAATCTCATCTTGCAATAGATTTCTTTGCAGTTAGTCAATTTCTTCCTCAATTTTGCCACAAAGCCGTAAGTTGTCAAAGGAGGACATCGGAGTACAAATCAATGAAACAATTGTGGTTGGAATAAGTAGATAAATCGATGGTTATATTTGCAGTAATTCAGAGAAGAATAATGAAGGAAATGGTTAGGGCAAGGGTTTTGATGTTTTGGGATACAGTGACCCATTTTTGTTGTTATAACCCGGATCCGTGAATTTCATATCATTTCAATTCAATAATATTGGCCTTTCAGAAGACCCACTCAAATTTAATTTATTAGTTCTGAATTTAATTTATTGGTGCTGATTGATACCATGTTCTATAGACATTATTTGAACTGATCTGATCTACTCTTATTTGATATGAAATGATTTGAACCAAACTAAACTAAAAATACGTGTGTTGAAAATTAGTAATGTATGATTAAATTCAGTTAAATTTCACCAAATTTAATTTACGTTGAGCTGAATTAAACTGAACATAAGGGAAGTGTAGAAAAGTTCTAAAGAACAGGGTTGTGGTTTATTTGTGCTAAATTTAATTTAGAGTCTGTCTCTTGAAATGTGGTATTTCCATAAGTTATTAAAAGACCAGGGACTCAAGTGAAATTATGAAAAATTCAAGGGTTAAAACAATTAAAATGCTGGTCAAATTCGTGTTATAAGCTATTTAGATAAATTCACACACATATATGAGTTTTGGTAAGAAACATTATATATTTAGAGTAAAATATATAATTTACTCCCTCCATCCCAAGGTTACTTGCAGAGAGAAAAATGTTCTTAAAATTTTGGATGGGCCTGATGTCAGGCCAAGTAGCTAATCTGGGTTAAAAAACAAAACTTAACAAATTGAAGGGTATATATTTCCTTCAAAATTTATTATTCCCCTAATCCCTCCATTTTTTTACAAAGACAAGGACCCAAAACACCTTTTACTATATTGTTCATCTGAAAAGTGTAAAGTGAAATTATGAAAAACAAGCCAAAAATACAACTTATAAATACAATCCTCCAACATTCAATGCAGGTGTGGAAAAACACCCAAAAGGTGGCCTGAATTCTAAGTTCTTCTTCCCAAACCCCAAACTATAATTTCTTGGATTTTTTTGGGGAGCCCTCAGTCCAAAAATGTAATTCACCAAGACCTCCACAAATCTCAAAGGAGTATGTTGCTCTTAGAATATTTTCATCTTTCTTTCATTTAGGGTTTTTTATTTATCGACGGGGTTCAATAACTAGTTGAACATTTGGGGGATTTTTTGCTGGAGAACAAATATAATGGGAATATACTTCATGTGAAGAGGCTTGAGGCAACAACAATCTTCAACTACAGTATACGAACAATAAGAACCATATGGTTAAGGGCTTGGGTCCGATTTGCTAATGGGAAGCAACTAGATCTCCGCCATCGGATGTATGGCCGACCTCTGTCCAACAAGAGGATCATTGACCTTGATGAATTAAATTATTACCTTCGATTTTAAGAAGGACAATCAAAGGGGACAACAAATTCATTACAGATGGGTAAAAGCACTGTGCAAAGATAGTCATGACAAAGATAATCCGCAGTCACACAAACAACATCAAACCTTCCCCCATGGCCCAAAACAAGATTTTTTGGGTAATATTCTCTCTCAAAGCCATAGGCAAATCTCATGTTCAAACCAATGGACCGTGTCATTCACATAGATAAAAAAAAGTTATATCCTAGTCAACCCTCAGTAGGATATTTGCTATCACCCGATTAACCCAAGCCTTACCGTACATATAAACACAAGTCACATATGCCTAAAATAATGTTCAGTTGTGGTGATATTTGGGGAATATGGTCAAGAAAGATTTTATGGGAAAATAGGGATTTTCCTCTCCGTACAAGACAAGGTTGCTATAAACAATAGTAAGAAAAGACATGCAGGTACAATTGAAAAGGTTTTTGTACCAAAAATTAGAAAGGATGTGACTTGGGGAAAATTTCTCGATGAAGTACTGCCAACAATCATAGCTAAATGGCCACCACATATAAGGAAGAATATTCACATCCAACAAGACAATGCCACATCACAAATCAAGAATAATGACCTTGATTTTAGGGCCGTGGCAAACTCAGTTTGTTTTCATATCAATCTCATAAGTTAACCATCCAATTCCTCAAATTAAAAAAATTATATCTTGGCTTTTTAAATTCCATTCAGACCCTACAGCAAGAAAATACCTCAACAAATGTGACAGAACTATTATTAGTTGTACACTCATCGTTCAATGGGGAAGATGCCATGACTTTAAACAAAAAATTTACCACACATAACAACCAATGATGTAGATCATGTAGGGGAAAGGGGAAATTAACTACAAGATGCCACACATGAACAAAGATCGACTAATAAGGGAAGGGACATTATCAAGACTATTACAAGCTAGAGAATAAGTTGGGAGGGGTAGCATAGAGCCCTTATTGACTCAACAAGAAACAAATGAGAGTATTGCTTCATTAATGCGTAGTCTAGGATATGCAATTTGAGTGAACATGAACTCATTTTTGGGGGTTGGTTAAGTGGAAAAATTTTTAAGGTATGAATATCTCACTTTTGGTATGTTTAACATGTTCCAAGCCAACCCCAGTTGAAATGAATATTTCAATAAAATAATGCAATAGGAACTGACATAAACCAATGAATAAAAGGTGCATAAACAACCATAAATTATCATAAATAAGTATAAAAGCAACATAAACAAGCATGAATCAGCTAGAATCAACACAAACGATCATAAACCGAGGCAACATGTGAATGAAAGATGCTTAAACCAACATGAATCATAATAAAGCACCATATATCGGCATGAATCACCACGAAGATGCATAAACCATCATAACTTGAGGTAACATGTAGAAGGAAGATGCTCAAACCAGCATGAATCAAAATAAAGCATCATACACCAGCATGAATCACCACGAATAAGAATAATCCAAAAACAATTAGAATAAACCATCATAAATCACTATGAATGAGCAAAAACTAACATAAACTAGCATAATCACCATGAATAAACATAAATCATCATAAACTAAGGCAACAAGTAAAGGGAATATCCTCAATACAGCATGAATCAGAATTAAAAAAAGTACAACCAACATGAATCACCATGAGGATGCATAAACCAACATGAATCAGAATAAACCCGCATACACCAACATGAATAACCATTAATCAGCATAAACAACATAAACCAGTAAGAATCAACATCAACCAGCATAACTCATCTTAAACCAGCATAAACCTTCAAAGGTCAGGGGAAAATTCATAAACCATCACATTTCCTATTCCCAAATCGAACAACCGAGGTCAATAAATTTTAAGAATATTTTTCTCTCGGTGCATGTTCCACTGAGATTAAGGGTAAAACTTAACACAAGGAAATATGCACATGACAAAATGATTAAAACAATAAATCAACGCTGAATTCATATGGCCAACAATAAGGGATGAAGATTGTGATGCCCTATGCACACATCACCAACGAACCAAGAAAAGTGGAGTCTTATTTGAGAGACTTGGCATAACCGTGAACTAAGATTGTAGAAACCATGATGCAACCCTCGATCTCATATGCTAATAATATAGTACCACTATTGCAGACGTCTATAAATACAAGGAGATTAGAACTGAAGAAGGTAAAGGATGCTAAATTGAGAAATTCCAGTTCCCAAGGGAAAAGGCTGACTTGATCAATAGAGTATTTACTCCGGTATCATTTTTGGGATTTGTTTTACAGGAAGAGCAGTGAACAACGAGTGTTCTACTTGGTGGGATTATCACATCACTGGCATCATCTGTAGGGACACTTTTTTCTTTCTAAGATCGCTCAAGTAAACGATGGTGTTCAACAAAAGTGACCATAATCACCAGACACAATAACAAACAGTTGAACACAATAGAAACATGCATCATAGACAAGATCAAGAGTTTATCCCTAGTAAAGAAATGGAACATAATAAGGAATACACGGAGGATGATGAGGAGGAAGCAGAATCCCCCAACATAAACCAAGAAAAAGAAAGGAGACCGTTCCCGGTATTCTTAGAGGCGAATAGAGAAAGTCTGCACAATCAGATTTTAACCACCTTAAAGCCAAAACTGTGAAGGTGGGAAAAAAAGTCAGGTGCAGGAAAGCCTTAAATACGAAAATAAGTTAAGAGAGATCGTAGCAGACGATGATGCAGATAAATTGCCATTAGCACCACCTCTTCGTAATTTCAAGATGCCAAAGGACTTCAAGTTACTTTGGCATGTTAAAATTTATGATGGAACCATGGACCTGAATGAATTCTTGTATTCCTATCGCAATAGCATGAGATTTCGTGATGAAGATATAGATTTGGTATGCAAAGCTTTCCCTATCTTCTTATTGGGGACAATGATAAAAATGGTACGGAGACCTACCATGTGGAAGCATTAAGTCTTAGGCACAGTTATCGGATTTGTTTTTGGGGTGCTTCGACTAGAAGCAGAAGTTCTCTAAAACAATAGCACACATGAACAACATAGGCCAATCAAGTGATGAAAGTCTGGTGAAATATCATAATAAGTTCATCACTGAAAGTTTGCAAGTATGATACCTGTCATTCTAGTCCTCGTTGGGTGCATATACAGGGGGGTATGCCATCAAGAGAATTTTATAAGGAACATAAAAAATTGCCCGAAAATCCAAGAGACTTATAGAAGATGCTAGAACCAAATTTATGAACTAAAGAGGCGAATAATCGTAAGATAGAATACGAGCGAGGCGAAAAAAGGGTGATGAAGGATGCACAAAAAAATTGTAAATAAGGGAAAGGGAAATACACCCTTCAAAGAAGAGAGTTAGGAATGCAAGTAACATCGTTCGAAGAGACGCCCCTGACGAAATTATGGAGAGAAATATGGTAGGAGAACAGAGAATCTGTGAGCTTGCACCAATGATAGCACCTCCAGAAAAAAGGTCCAGAGAATATTATTGTGACTTTCACAAGGATCATGGCCATGTCATTGAGTAATGCAGAGTTTAAGAAGACAAATAAAGGATAATTTGTGAAATGGTCATTTAGGCCAGTACAGGAGAGAAGATGGAGGGAATCGATACAATGAAGCCAATAAAGCGGAAGCTCTATAGCTAAGAACCATGCTCCACAGAATCATTTTTGGGATATTTTTTGTAGGAGGAGATATTTCTCAGTGACCAATGAGTTTTCTACTTGTTGGGATTATCACATCATTGTCGCTATTTGTGGGGACAAATTTTTTTCTTTCTAAGATCATTCAAGAAAACAATGGTGTTCACTAGAATTAAGAAAAGCCATAATCACTAGACACAAGAACAAACAGTTGGACTCAGCAGAAACATGCATCCTAGCCAAGATCAAGAGTTTATCCCTGGTAGAGAAAGGGAACGTAATAAGGAAGATACATGGGATGAGGAGGAGGAAACAGAATTCCACAACAAAAACCAAGGAAAAGAAAGGCGAGCATTCCCAACATTCTTAGAGATGAACAGAGAAAGTCTATACAACCATTTTTTAACCACCATAAAGCTGAAATCTTTGAAGGTGGATAAAAAAACTTCAGGTGCAGGAAAAACTCAAGTACAAAGAAGAGTTAAGAGGGATCGCACAGAAGATGATGCAGATAAATTGCAATTAGCACCACATCTTTGTGGTTTCAAGATGCTAAATGACTTCAAGTTACCTTTGCATTTTAAAATCTATGATGAAACCACAGATCAGAAGGAATTCTTGTATTCCTATCGCAATAGCATGAGATTTCGCGATGCGGATATAAATTGGGCATGCAAAGATTTCCCTATCTTCTTATTGGGGATATCGATCACATGGCACGAAGACCTACCATGTGGAAGAATTATGTTTTGGGCACAGTTATCAGATTTGTTTTGGGGGTGCTTCTACTAGAAGCGGAAATTCATGAAAATAATAGCAGACATGAACAACATAGCTCAATTAAGCGATGAAAGTCTAGCAGAATATCATAATAGGTTCGTCACTGAAAGTTTGCAAGTATAAGACCTATCATTCCAGTTTTCGTTGGGTAATTTTATAGGGGGGTATGCAACCAGAAGAATTTTATAAGGAACTTACAAAAAAATGCTCGAAAAACCTAGAGACATACTGATATGAATCTCCTTGCGAAGAATCTGGATTGCATAATATTGGTTCTTTAACCGAGATGGAATCCGCCCAAACCACCTAAGTTGCACGAGAAGCAGCGTCTAGCCCGCAGGGTACACTCAACTCGACTTTTAAGCATCTAGCTCGCAAGGTACACTTAAA
>JAULKK010009542.1:0-10272 GCA_032355705.1 Rubia peregrina
TATGTCTTGGTGAATGCTCTCCGGTAACCGGAAGACGCTGGCCCAGTAACCTGAGATGCTGAGTAGAACCGTGTTTACGAGTTGTACCCGCCCTGCATAAGACAGGTTCCTGGATTCCCATCTTCTCAGTTTAAACATGATACAACTTATCATCATTATCTCTCTTGGAATGATGAACATTTAAACATGATGTTTAACAAGAAATGAATTAATGACAAGTAACAAAGTTTTCTAAAAAAGAAGAAGAGTGCAACATACCTCCATTGAACCAGAGAGTGAGAGGTTTGTATTAGGATAAGCATCAAATTCAACAAAGTAATAAAACAAACTTTTGCCAGTTTTAGGATCCACATCAATGTATCTAGAATACTTCCTAAATGAAACTTGAGGCTGCCCTGGAAAACCTTTCAGAGGGTGCTCCTCTGAGTATCTCGAATGGAATGAAACTCTATTGAATTCATCGCCAGGTTGCTATATGGTTCCAAAATAAAAGAGTAAAGGATAAAGCAAACTGAAACCGAGACTATAGTACATAAGTGTAAAGGAGTAATAGTACATTAGTTACATATCTCCAACATCCCGATTTTGATAACGAAAGTTCAAAATGTCAAATTCGATTCACAGACTATTTATTACAAAGACAAAGACATGAACGGTTACATTTTACAACATACTAATCAACCATCAACTTCACATTTCATTCATGCCCTTGGCATCTCCATAAGGAAGCATATTCTAATCGAAACAACACTAATCACCTTAAACATAATCAATAAACAAGATATCTAGCTCAACTCAAAATTAATATAGGAGTAATCAGCTAATAACCCAATTACCGTAAAGAAGCAAAAGCAAAAAACCTCAAAATCCTTATAAAATGCAATTACGAAGATAATCGATGAAAGAAAACCCTAATTGAGGAACACCAATAAAAAACTACAAACCCATGAAATTGAAACAAGCCTGATTGAAATTGTGATGGAATTGGGTTGGAATAATCAAAAACCTATTCGGCTCCATCACAAAGAACCCTGCATAAATATTTTGAGCAGTAGTTTGAAGCCGGAATAATTGAGGATGATGAAGAAATGGGAATAAGCAAGGAACAGTGGACAAATTTTGGCCCGATCCAATTGATAAAATTTTAAGCCGAACAGGATCCGCGAATTTGGCGAATTAATTAGCTTTAATATTATAATTCTCCTTTAAATATAGATTGTTGATGTAGATAAATCAATGGTCAGTATTTGTTCTCAAATACGTTGGTGCTCTCACCTAAAATTGGTGTTCTCACATGATTACAATTCTAAGTGCGCACACACACACACACACACACACACATATATATATATATATATAAACCACATCACATTTTCACTTTAAATCTATGTTATTTTGCACCATTAATGATTTTCCTGCATATGGGAATTTGTCAGGGTATTCTCTAAAAGCCCACTTAGTTTGCCCCATGTGTGAGAAGGATATTAATTTTGGTCAATTGGAGCACAGTTGTAAAACTGTTTATAGGGCCACAGGAGGTTTCTTCCAGAGGGGCAGACATGACGTTTGGCGAAGAAATAATTCAATGGGAAAGAGTAGGCTAGAGGAGTACCTCTGCCACTATCTGATACATAGGTTTTTAATAGTGTTAAAAACTTACCCAATGACTTTGGAAGAAGAAAAGAAAAGCTTCCATTGATGGGAGTTGGGAGAAATGCTCTATTTTTTGTTAAGCTACCTAATTAGAAGCATTTGTGTGACACTTTGTTTTCACCTCCCTACTTATTGGAGAGGCCGTAATTGAGTGCTTGCCTAATTCACGTTAGGAATAGTAGAAGGAGCAAGATAAATAATTAGCTAAAATTTATAAATATATTTTTATAAAAATTTAAAACAAATATAATATAGATTCTTTAAAATTTAAGAACTTTAATTTTTTATTCTGGGTGTTAAGCTTATAATAACTATTTCTCAATGACATGCCTACATTCTCTAATTCCATCACTCGAGTAGAACATTCTTCCCAAACATCTCAAAAGGCTTAATTTAAAGGAATGATCCCATGTTCAGTGAGATCTCAATGGTTTAGAAATATTTACTAAGGGATATTATATTACCATATAACAGAGAGAAAGAGATATAAATACGAATAGAGAGGGGAGTATACGTAGCAATCTATCAAGTCTCTATATGAGGCTACAGTTGGATTCCTAATTATACTCCATCTACCTGCAAGCATGTATTATCTCAAAGTATCGAGAAAGAGAAATATGTCCCAAGGATCAATATTGACAACTTACACCCGTAAAGCAAGCAAGAAATGTGTACATGACACGGTACATCACGAGAGTACGAACAAGACCTTCTTAGACAACTAGGCGAACCATCTAGCCCATTGTAGACTCGTCGCTTTAGAAGCTAAGCAGGGTCGGAGGCTATCCTATCAAGCATGAGTACAAGCAAGTAATTGGTAAGGTTCGATCAAGTACACACCCAACCAATATCAAGTTCAAGCAAGTAATTGGTCCAGAGTGATCTTGTGCACAACTGGCCAATATGAAGTTCAAGAAATATAGGATTCAAGCAAACAATTAATTCAATTAATAAAGTACGCACTTAAACAATTATCATACATCAAGTATTCAAGTAGGCCAAAATATACAACGCGAATGTCACAAAGTCATAGAGTATAGGAGCAATCACATAATAGTATTCAAAATAAATAATAATATATACATAAAACATGTTAGTATGATAATGAAATATCTCAAACGTTAGTTGAATTTAGTTGAATTAAAACAAAAAAATAAAGTGTTTTTCCTGTTAGATTACTCACAACATTTGATATGTTCGTCTGACGATAAGAAAAAAAAGGCAGTTGCTTTAAATGTCAATTATAAACTTTTTGTAGACCCGAGAGAAAGGTAACAAATCTTTTGCTAAGTACCTAGCACTGGTACTTACATCGGTGCATATTGAACAATATACTGGTCTAAGTCGATCACAAAAGAAGTTGCGAACAACTGCTTTAAAATGCAATTACATTTTCCCAACAACCCGAGAGAAAAGTATTTATTTATTTTATATGTACCTTGCAATGGTATACATACCAGTGTAATTTTTTTGAATATGCAGCTCCCTATAGCTGCTTTCAATGGAAAATATATTATTTTTTCTAACCCGAGAGCAATGTTATAAAATATTTTCTAAGTATTTAGCACTGATATTCTTAACCGGTACCATTTTACAAAATACCAGTGCCTATATACAAAACAAAGCACATCTTTTTTTTTACATTGATTTCCCTCCATTATACCGGTGCAAATGTAATTTATTATGAAAACTGACTATTTGTTTTTGTAAATATCTCATCCTTTCTAGTGTTACACATAATAGGGGGGGGTGAGTATTTAACAAAATAGGGAGAGTATTACATAATACTCCCCAAAATTGATAGGTGAATATTACACAAAATAGGGGGAGCATTACAAAATACTTCCCAAAATATGGGGGTGAGTATTGCACAAATAAGTGGAAGGAATCTAAATACATAGGGATAACTAACTTTTTTTACGCTTTAACACAGTGTCTCTACCCACGATTTCACCGCTCTCACTAACCCACAACCATAACCATGAGAATGCCATCTGGCCACAGGTCCACCAACATCTTCCAAACAAAGAAATAGTGATTGAAACTCAGGACTATCAATTTTGACTGGGTAGTCAATTTCCTCATCAAAGTTAAACTTCTTACCATGCACCACTACATGGAACTTCTCATAGGAAGGATCCTTGATGTAAAAAACCCATCGCACTTAGGCAGCAGAGATGAGCTTTTCATCTTTGTAGCCTACACGATTGAAGTCCATTAGTGTGAAGCCCATTGGCTTTTCAAGCACAACAATAGAACACCTAACGACACATGAACACAAAAACTTTAAACTCCACATAATCCAACTACCAATTTTTCTCAATCACCCCATAAAAAGGCATCACAGCAACTACATGATGTTTGTCTCTCTTGCTAGACTGCCAAATAGATTAAGATTCAATGTATACACCATTTTTCAGCATCATGCTCTTCTAATCCTTCTCAAATGTAGAGAAACTGAAGTCGTTAATGTCATAACCTAGGTATCATTTGACAGTGCAGTTCGGTTTTCTTGCAAATGCCCATAGCTTATTGGACATCCCTTCCACATTGCACCACTTGTAAAACCGCATAGCGAATCGTGAAGAATGGTCTACCTATATTATTTCGAAGGGTAGTCCAGATAAATCTCTTCAAACATGGAAACATTCTCTTTAACATATATTGCAGTCTCAGTACAATTATGAAAAACGTAGAGGTGGACAGTCATCAACTCAGCGTTCAAGGGTGTATGAATCATACACTTCGACCGTGGGATCCCATTAAGCCCGTCGCAGGTCTTCCACCACGAACACCAGCCATTCTTTTTCCAACCAATTCTGTAGTACAATACTTGATGATCTTCTCATTGACATACTTCTGAACAATCGATGCATCGGGATGGCTTCAATTATGAATATAGACTTTGGAAATAGCCATGTGACGCTCGAATGGGTACATCCAATGCATCCCAACCGGTCCGCAAATGCGTATCTCCTTAACCAAGTGTATCACGAGGTGGACCATGATGTCAAAAATGATAGAGGAAAGAACTTCTCCATATGACATAAAACTACAACAGCCTCCCGCTCCAGTACATCCAATTGTTGCCTGCTTATATTTTTCCTGCATACCGGGTTGACGAAAAAACACAAGCACATAATTGTAAATATAATTTTATCTTCCAAACAGCCTCAAATTGTAGCCGAAAACAATTGTTTTATAAGAACATGAAAATCATGCGATTTAAATGCATTAGGATGCAAATCATCATTCACAAAGTGACTAACATTAGAAGAGTAGCCAGATGGTACCTTCATGCCTCGAATGCTCTCACACACCAATCTCCTCTCAAACTGATAGATTGTAAAGAGCGAGAGGCAGGTGCATTTACTTCCCTCGAACCTCCGGTGCCAGATCTAACCGAATGCCCATCTCCACCAAATCTTTCCTCGCATTTAAGCTGTCCTTATTCTTCCCGGGGATGTTCAGTATCATGACTAATACACTCTCACAAACATTGTTTTCAAGGTGCATGGAATCCAAACTGTGTCGAACCTGAAGATTCTCCCAGTATGGAAAATCAAAGAAAATCGATCATTTACTCCACTGCCCCTCTACGAGCATGCAAACCTTTGACAACTTCTTACCAAGAACGATATTCAATTTCTTCACCTTGTGTTGAATAACCACACCAGTCAACAGTTTAGGTGCCTTTATCTTCTCCTTGCCACCAATGCATACCACTGTGTTATTACGCAACTTGTGCTTCAACAGGAGGAATTTTTCGTGACCCAAATATATTGTTTTCCAGCCATTTTTCAACTGATGGAATTGGGTCCCATCCTTACAAACAGGACAAGCCTTGTATGCCCGAAAATCATTTATGGTGCAAACAAAGCATTACCTTCAAGGTAAACTCCTTACCTACAAAACCATGAAACATTGAAGCGCTGCCAGACAATAGCAGTTTCAAATATTCTTTCAAATGGGCAAGATAAGTGTCAATGTCATTTCCAAGCTTTTTAGGCCCTAAAATCATGATAGCCATCAAGACATATTTCCTATTCATGCAAAAGTATGGGGAAGATTGTAAATGACAAACATTATAGACCATGAACTATGCTTTGAGGAAATATTACCTAAAGGGTTCCTACTAACAGTACACAAAGGCATTCTCAAATTTCTAGGTTTGGAAGCAAACTTCTTATATATCTTATCAAAAAATTCACTGGTCTACATCAGCCGGATGACGAATCATCTCATCATCTTTACAACCTACTCTATCCCTGTAAAATGTCAAGTTCTTTGCATCCTTAGCATTCTTGAACAGCCTTTTCAGCCTCGAAACAATCGGAAAGTACCACATACATTTAGCTAGCACTAGTCTCCTCACAGACACAACAAGATATCCATCGACTACCACATTTCTCCTTTTATTATTACGTGAAACATTACATAAAGGACAAGCAATCTTATCCTTTAACTCACCCCTACATAAGAAAATATTGTTCGGACAAGCATGTATCTTTTCATACTCCATTCTCAACGGACACAAATTATTTTATCCTCATAAAGATTATCTGGTATATCATTACTACATCAAACATGACATCAACTACCTCCTCGCACATGTAATCCAATTTCGCATCTCCAAAACACTCTCCCTCATTACTAACTATCTCCTTCGGGATCCACACGACATAGCTTTTTGCAAACCCCCAGCTATGCAAATGGAGTCTCAGCATTTTTTTTATTGTCAGTACGATTGTGGTTTCTACAATCACGACAAGGACACACTATTCGCTTCTCATGACTAAAAGCATTCTCCAAAAACTCATCCATGAAACCAACATATTTTTTTTCTCACCCTACTAACGTTGGAATACACTACGCCTCTCGATGGCACAATACAACTCTACATATCAATAAATGTGCGACAATAAAACTTCCACACAATTAAGTATAATACAATTTCATTACCACATATGAATCATTCAAGATCATTGATGCACCATGTACACCATTCCACATTACAATTACCACATTCATAATACACCCTACAATATGACAATCAATAACCGTAGCATTAACTACAACAAACTTGAAAACAAATGACAAACTAATATCAACAATGCTACTCCAATCACCTTAACATGATAAAAAACACAAGATATATATGTCTACATGCCAAAATTAAAAATAACCACCAATAATATACATCAACATATTAAAAAAAATGGTACCTTCAAGGGTCTTCATAGGAGATCAGTCAATTCTTTCATCCACCCTGAAAAAGCCATTAATCACCTCTTCATCCACATTTCCCCATTTTTAACCCTCCAAAAAATGGTAGGTGAGCATTAAATGCACTTTATACACCGGTAATTTCATAAAATACTGGTGCAAATGTAACTCCATGACAATTTTTAGTTACACACCTGTAAACAAAAATACCGGTGCAAAGCTTTTTGGCACTTCTTGCATTTTCAAGTCGTATGCACTAGTAATAATAAATACTGGTGCAGGATTTTTAAATAAAGTAAAATTCTATATAATTTCTTGATAATATAAATAATATTTTTTTTAATTCAAATTGTATAGGATTTTTTTGAGAATGCATTTCATTTTTTTCTTTGATATTTTATATGCAAATAAAAAACTAATATAAAATGAATGCAAAATTGCAAACTTCTTGAAATTAAGATTAGATCTCATTGTAAATAGATTGTTTGTTATGACTACGACTTTTCAAGCCTTGTTTAAAATGCATATTTTCTACAATCATTTTCTCAATCTTTTTTAAAATTTGGTTGTAAAAGGGGTAGTTCTAGCTATGCAAATATGCTGATAAAAATAAAAATTGAGATCAAATCAACCTATAAACTTTATTGGCAAAATAGTACAGGATAAAGCCAAGGCTAATTTTATTAATCCTATTTTTGCACTACATCGCTCAACTTCAAGATGATCAATCTCTAAGACAAATAAAAACCAAAGATTTAGTAGTTTATATATATATATATATTATTCATATCTATATAAGTACAAAATAAGGGTGTAATGTTTCTATTAAACTTTAATGTAATTTTCTTTTCAGGGATCACTGGCAATTAATTACTATTGTTTCTGAAAAGTAGCGCATCTATTGGATGGATCCATTGCACTTCCAACAATCGAATGCGTTTGTCAATATTTTGAAGTTGACCATGAATGATGTAATCAATTTCGAAGTGGTCAAAATCAAGATATAATACTGGAAAATTGCATATTTGTTTCCTGATGGATTTCATTATGTGTTACGATACGTTACAAATTCATTGTTCCCTTAAATCAGTATAAGAAAAAAGTGCAAACATGAGAGTGCAGATACTATGTAATGTTGTACGCAATAGAGTGTATAGAAGGCGTAAAGTTGGATTTACTTGAGATTGACAAAGTAATTATACATTTTCCTGTAATAAACATTAGTATCTTCTCAATCGGAACTAAAATATTTGCTACTAACTAGAGTACTTCGCCCTCAAGTGACTTCTTCTCTTTGGTCTTCATGTAGTTGTCTCCTATTCTTTTCTTTGGGTCTTCAAAAGTCTTCAAAATGGAGTTTTCAAGATCTTCAAATCTTCAACAATTACCTCGTCTCACGAAATCCTTATAACAAGTGACAAAAGCGATAAAGTCACTCTTAACTCTAGTAATAGAATTTCAAGGTAAAATAGAGTATCCAAAGTACAAAATTATACCAAAATGAGTATAAAAGATCCCCATCATAATGGTATAATATGGACACATTATTTTACCATCATTTTAGTAACTTGTTGCATGAAAGCATAATTAGTTCACTTTGACAATTGTGTTGTGTTTCAATTTATAACTTAGAAAACCAACCAAAAACACCCCTTTTTACATGCTTTCTTATACACACATATATATAGTCTAGTATTTACCCTTATATGTGTAAACACTTAGGAAAATCCCCCTTCTTCGTGGAAGACACTGACTTGCCAGTATCTACTTAGTTGTAGTTAGGAAACAATTAGGGCTCATAAATGGTATTTTTGAGAGGTACAACGACGACCTTCTAAATTTTTGCACTGTTTCCGGGGAAGAGGCATGTATTTTTAAGTGTTTGGACATATTATGTGTGAATATGTTCTAGTTGTGAATATTTGTTAGTTGCTTTTATTTGGTTTTATATGATCTTAGGTTGGGTTTTGTGACGCATTGTTTGAGTTCTTGGTGTATGGTTCATACTTGATCTTCTTCACAAGAACCCCTACACTATGACCCCAAGTTAGAGTTAGATTTGAAAAGGGCTAGGACGCTTTCTTTGGAAAGTGTGAAAAACACCCCTCCTAGTAACCATTTTCCGAAACCTACTACCTTTATGGATCATAAAGAGGAACATGAGAAACATGAAGGCGGCAACCCCGAAAGAGGACCTCAACATCCTCACCTTCAAGGGAGATATGTTCCGTTGAGGCAAATTCCATCGAGGGAGATTATGGCTCCCAATCTTGAGCAACGACCGATGTGTATCACTTATCCGGTGGTTGGAGCTACCGGGTATTTTGAGCTTAAATTTGGATTGATACACTTGCTACCTACATTTCTTGGTAGGCAAGGTGAGGATCCCAACAAACATCTCTCTGTATTTCATATGGTTTGTTGTGGGATGATTCCCGAAGGGGTGAATGAGGACCTCTAAAAAGTGAAAGTCTTCCCGTTTTCATTGTGAGATACCGCAAGGGATTGGCTTCACTACCTTTCATCCAGGAGTATCACCTCTTGGATTGAATTGAAAAGTAAGTTTATTGCCTAGTACTTCCAGGCCTCAATGTCCACCATCTTGAAGAATGACATAAGAAATATCATCCAGTGGCATGAAGAATCACTCTCCGACTATTGGGAGAGGTTCAAAAAGCTTCTCTCAAGTTGTCCCTACCATGGCTTCTCAAAGGGAAATTTGGTCTATTATTTCTACAATAGTCTAGTGAGGGGAGCAAAACTTCGAGGCGAGCTATAGAACTCTTGGAGGAGTTAGCTGAGGAGTTGAGGAATGGGATACTTGAGGAGGAAAAATCCCAACACAATTGCTCCTTCCAACAATGGGAAACTTGAACACCATGTGTCGACTCTCACTTCTATTGTCAAGGCTTTGATGACACAATCCAGGGCTAAACCACATGTGAAATCTTGCAAGATTTTATCTTCTCCGCATCCTATAGATACATGTCCTACTTTGCAAGATGATATGTGGAGGAGGTAAGTGTTATGGGTTACCAAGGAGGCCAAAGATACCAAAATCAATGGTATCAAGGAAATCAAGGCTACCAATGAGGCTTAAAAAATGTGCATTATAATGCGGCTAATCAAGTTCACCCAAATCTACCATATGGGAATGCACAGGGGGGGTCAAAATTCTCAACCTTATTTCCCCCCTCAACAACAATATTTTCCTTCTCAACTGTAATACCAAAGGCTTCAAGATAAACCCCACAATCAAGGTGAAAGTTCAAGGATGTCAAAGGAGGAAATAATGCAAGCCATTGGGAAATTGACCATTGATGTGTTCATATTAACCGATGATTTTAATATCTTTTGATGTCATTTTGACATGCTTTTATGCTTGGGATATCC
>JAULKK010009553.1:0-10271 GCA_032355705.1 Rubia peregrina
AACGTAGAATCCAAAAATGTCATCCACCGGACCCAATTCATTTCGGGTACTACTCAAAACTGAGCCCAAAAGTTGACAAAATCAACCATATTTTCCAACATAAAGGTGATTCTTTTGAACCAGAGAACGTGACTTCTCTGGACATGGTTTTAATTGATGAGGATCAAAGGCGGTTTCGTGAACCGCCTTCTAACTTACCAATGGAAGGCAATTCCAAAGGCGGAGTCTTGAGGTTGCGCGAATGGGAAGTTGATCGGTTCCACTTAGGAGGAAAAGTCACTATTAGAGGAGGTCTCAATAAATGTGATTCTTTTGAACCAGAGAACGTGACTTCTCTAGACATGATTTTGATTGATGAGGATCAAAGGCGGCTTCGGGGACCGCCTTCTTACGTACCAATGGAAGGCGATTCAAAATCACCTTCTAACGGGTGGTTGGAATTGCCTTTGATCAGTTACGTACTCGGAAAGGGATGCAAGCCGTCGGACAGTGTAGCATGTTAAGAACTCGTAACAAGATGCAAACCGTTGAACACCTTGATTGGTTATGAGCTCGGAACGAGCTGCAAGTCGTCGGACCCTGAGATATGTTCTGGCCTTGGAATAAGATGCATACCACTGGACCTTTTGATTAGACACAAACTCGGAACCTGTTGGAATTCCAAACTCGGAACGTGTCACTCACTAGAGCCTGTGGTTTCTGCGTCGGATGGAATTTCTATTCCTAATATGTGAATTCTATGTATGGGACCATTTAATGCATGATAATTTGTTCCGGACTTGGAACACGAACCGAATCTTGTCTTTTGAATTCGCAACAAGATATTTGATGTACAATAAAAATTAATGAAGAAGTGAAATTACTTCCGACTTTGGAACACCTTTCGGAAAGTATGGTCAAATTGTGATATTCCAATAGAATTCGGCTACATGAAAGCCTCATATATTAGGACAAGATACACAAAAAAAACATGTCATTCACATTATCTATCAAAAATCTACAGGCTACGCTAGGGAAGCAACAATCTAAAGATAGGAATAGAAATATATCAAATTATATTCCAATGACAATGTCATCATATACCAGCTACTTATACCACTGTTGTGTTGGGATTTCCAATAGAAACGGAACGGGATTTGACAATATACCTGGCCAAGCAATTCCTTGCCATGTTGATATCAGTTTGCAAATACGGCTTCTGCTCATTTTTAAAAATCTGTGAATTTGGGAATGTTAATAATATGTGTAATAAACCAATAAATGAAGCTATAGCATGGATACAATGAAACAAGATTGAACGCAAATCTTATGTTGCCGATTTCAAGATAATCCATACGGATTTGTTGAAGACACTCTATCGCATATAGCATTACGTAATACCCACACTCGTAATTCTTCGCTTGTTTCTTGTACTAATTATTACAAAAGAATTAATTAATCATAGCAAAATTTCAAAATTTTATAGTTATAAGTAACTGTCTACATGGGGAAAAAACTAAACCTTGATCTCGACTATCTCCAAACTCTTCGTACTAGATTCAGTGGGAAAACGACAGATGCTTCCAAAATATTAATAAATGACCCAGAAGGTTGGTAATGTAGAGGATCCATCCAGTAAACGTGTTTTTCTCCGGGACAATAAATAATAATCTCCAATGATCCCTACAACAATGTCATACATAAAAAAATCTAAAAAATATGTTGTTTTAAGTAAATTGGAATTTTACCATCACCTCTCAATGTAAGGTGCAACGAATGTTTTTTTATCCGTCCACCCAAGACTTTTGCAGATGTAGTCCACCCTCTCTTTGACCATATTTCTGATTTCTTATGCCATCATCGGGCACAGATACCCTATCCACCTCTTCTCTTTTTGGTTAGAAAATTATACATGTACCTTTCAAATAAAAAGAGAAAATGTTAATTGTAACAATAGTAATGCAAATAAATTATTCTGTTGAATGCAGAAAGAGTTTTGAACTTACAATACGTATATGGACATTAGGGTTTGATTTATTTGGTCACACCTCCACAAGTCTTCGAAGTCACTCCATGCGGTAATTATTTCCCTTTTTTGACCAAATACGCATTCATTGCCATAAAATAAGTAGGTTTAGTTGATTTGGTGTTTGTCCATGAAATCATGCAAGACCTTAGCAAAGTGCGGTGAATCCTTCAAAACTTGTCCCTTTGTGAGTGTGTGTTTAGCCTTCTTCGGTGTTTTGTTAACTATTTTGGGTGCCATTTTGGGCTTGGCCTTCAAATGATGATCCTTTATAGGGTCCATGTAAATTAAGTGACGAGGCCATAGGATAAAAAGTCCTCGGGAAGCTCCAACGTGCTTGTAGTGGTCATTTGGAATTGGCAATAGGGCTTTGAGGACATGTGGCTTCTCTAGTGAGACTCTAGATATCTCATCTCTAATTGGGACGGAGTGATGATGTCGCATTGACTCGTGCAGAATACCATCGGCAGCGTGGATTGGCCTACCTTTGTCCGCTTGATCAACGTATAGCCCACAGGAATGTGATGTCTAGAACGAAAAGAATTAATTATGGCAACCACGGGTAAATGTAATTAATTTGGATTGAATTTTAAAAAAAATTGACCATTTTCGGTGGATATGATAGCAAGGTCAACATTATTGACTTCATCTCTAGGCGGGAGTAGAATAGGATTGTGGTTGACCTCAACATCTCCCGGTGAGTGGCTCGATCCTCTAGACGAGGGAGTCCAACCCGGTGTTAAATAGATTAAATTTCCTGGTACAGGAAGACCGGTGTGTACAATTAACTTGAGGATCAAGATTTCTTGTTGCTCAATGTTTGTGTCTCGTAGAAGCACTTCCTTTTGCAAGACATGAACCAGGGATGGTTGAGCCCTATTGTAGGACCAAAAAATTCTGAACGCATCACTTTGTGATAAGAATGATCCCAACACCTCTTGCACGCCCTGGGCGAACGAAATTATATGTCACCTTGCAGAGGATGTCGTGCTTACCCATGGCATTGAATCGCCCTTCCAAATGTTCCCGCTTTAATTTAGCCTATGCAAGAGTTTTAAAAAACAATTTAGTTTTTAGAATACAATTTATAATCTTTAATCATAATAAAATTGAAGGGGTTAACCACTCGTTCGTCAATTTCTCGCTCGGGATCCTTATCGTATCCACCCTTACTAATCTGGAGGCTCCTTAGGAATAGATCGCACCGGTCAATTTCTTCCTCATCGATGGGTATTACCGATGATCTTGCCTCTTACTCGGCCATTCTTCCGCTAACTGCGAGTTGGACATCCTTCTCAAAACATGCATTAATTAACTCGAGAGCTTTCAATCAATATCTCTCACAACTCTTACGTTGAGGGCTTTTGTTTTCCTTTGCAATCGGTCGCTTGTCATTCCTCGTACCCTACATTTGTAGCTTATAGTGTTTTTTAAAATAAAACTAATATAATGTGTCCAACTAAAAATAATTTATTATGGCTCACGTTTTCCAAGGCTCGTCTCTTGTGGATCTCCCAACTTTCAGGTTGAATATGTGTATAAGTTAACCATGGATGATCTCCTTATCTACAAGAGAATATGTAATCTTGAGATAAGGTATATTTGTGTTCTCTCCAATTCTTCGAAATGGTCATTTCCCTTTTCTTTAAATCCACCGTATCCGGAGCATCAAAATCAAATAGTCTCTACGTGGATTTACATCAAAGTAAATATTTAAAGCATAATTTAGGATATAGTATATTTAAATTTGTGACTAAATAATTTATATTCTCAGAATAAATTGAAAGTACTTTGCACTCTGTCATTAGGACAATTTTCTATCTTTTGGAACCTCGTGCAAATTATCATACTAAATGTCTACCCTTGTTCTACCGACCTTCCCTACCTAACTAGACCATTTAGCTCCTTCGTCCGATAAACATTTTCACAATTTGTTGAAAATCAACAAAGTAAATTCTTTTCTAGACATTCTCCTTAAGAATGTCCTACAATGTGTTCTAGCAATCCCTCCCACCTTCAACCCCTCCTCTTCATCGTCATCAATGCCTATGGTTCGTGAATTTCCACCAATTGCACATATATGTTGATCACGAGTCCTCTTCCGGGACATTTTACTACCTAATATAATGTATCACAATCAACCACTAATTTACAAAACTAAGGTTTCATTTATAACAAAGGATAATCTAACTATTATGATAAGAACATACTCCCTCCGTCCCACTATATTGCTTAATTACCTTTTGGGAGTCTAACTTTGTAAACTTTGACAGTATATATAAATTAATCTATATATAATAAAAAATATCATGTGAGATATTATTAGATTCATCTTAACATCTATTTTCTAAATATTAATTTTTTATTTGGTATTATTATATGTAACTAGAGATATTTACGGTAAAACGGGCTCATTGGAGACTGTAAAAAAGTAATTAAACAATTTATAGTGGGACAAAGGGAGTATTCATTTATACTTAGAGAAATAAACTTACTCCATGGATATATGAAAATAAGAAAACCCTGGGTAATATTCTACTCATAGAACAAGGGAAACGATGAAATGTTTACCCTTTCATCCAAACAATATAGATTTGGTAGAGAAATTTGATCACCACCTTATGTAGTGGAAACCCTAACCCATAGAGTACCTTTTATTTTGAAAAATTCTATGTATTTGGATGTGTAGAACATACAATGGGTAGGGTTTCATGTAGTTTTGAACATACAAGATGATTGGGGGAAGAAATTCCGATGGGAAGATTGATGGAAGATGAGAGGAGGGTTTTTTAGAGAAAGGGGGAGGGAATTTGCGGTATGTGAAATGGGTATTAAATGCCCATTTGAAAATCTACTTTAATGCATTTGTTGAAGTTGTGCCCGATAAGAAGTTTCGATCTCAGAATACATGTCGGAGAGTGTTTCAAACTCGGAAGAATCGACTTATGCAAATGGTAGGGAGGTAGTTTCGGACTCGGAACTAGCTCCGAGTATAAAAAAATCTCCAACGAGCAAATCAATTTGATTTGCCCAAGCCCCAAAATATCCAATATGTAAACCCTCATAAACCTTGCAATTCCTACCAATTCCAAATCCCAAATCTACAATGCCAAGGCATAGAGGTCGAGGTGTTGGTGGAGGAGGGGGTAACGCTTCAACACGGAGTCATCATCCAACTGAGGAGATCGGGAGCTCGGACATGTTGTTCAATGAATCGGCCGAACGAAGTTATATGGATTTTCATCGTAGAAAATTCACTAATCCTAAAGTGATCGTAGTTCGGACATTGAGCCTCTATGCCTAGGTTATCTGGTTACATATTTGGAACCCTCGGGATTCGATAAACTATTAAAATTATATGAACCCGTCCATTTCTATGAGGTATTGTAATTCTATGCCAATTTAGGTAAAAGTATAAACAACACAGACCTCACAATGGTAAATGGCATAACAATTCCCATTACGAAATTTAGCATAAATGAAGTCCTTGGTAGCAAGTACACTCACCCTAGCAAACTTAGGCTGGTTTACAGCCGGGGTCCAATTGAAATATTTCATCAGTAAAATTGGTCTGGTGTTACTGAGGCCACTCCTTTATGCCCAGTCGCTATGGCTCAAAAATATTTTGGTCATACTGGGGAAGTGTCGGGGCAAGCTGAGGAGTATGATGTTGGGCCATTGAGTGTTGAGCACAGGTTAGTGTATGAGTGGATCTGTCAGAATATCCTCCTGGCGGGTGGTCATGACTCATGCATGTTGTTCTACTACATCATAGAGGTGTTAAAGTATATCCTAGGTAGTATACAATATTGATGCACATGTTTAAGGCGACTGTGGGGAAGAAAAAGATCTCCCATATGGCATTTGATAACCGCGTTTACTAAGAAATAGAAAGTGGTCCCTATTGACAAATCATTCCATTTGGACTACTACGATGAGGCTTGGTTAGATCACAAGCATTTGGTGTTGGTCGATAATCATAGGTATGACTATTGAACGGTTCCGGGGAATGCCACCAAAGCCACTAAACGATCAAGGGAAGCTTCATTGGACATGGCTGAAGGATTTTTCATCTCGTAAGGATATTAAATGTAAGACCTTTTAAACAATTTATCATACAAATTATTTTTTATTACATGATTATAACTAGATTGTTTCGGTTCTCTTAAATTCGATGTTGCAGGTTCCAAGAAGGGTTGGATGGCTAAGTTCAAGAAATATTTAGCCTGCATATAAGAGGAAGTTAATTTGGCTAAAAATGAGGTGGCCGCAGCAGAGCCGAGACATTATAAGTTTGTTGAATCCACATCCCTCCACATCGAACTCATCGACGATGACTCCATGCCTAATTTCAAACCCGGGTACTCTAACGATTACAGTGATGATGAGGATGAGGAAGAGGACGAGGCGGAGGGGGTTGGTGGCGATGCTCTTGAGGAAACTGATTCAGAAATTGGAGTGATGGACGACAAGCAGAACGAATAAGAAGATTAGTTAGAACTAGGATAGGCATTCAGATCTTATGTTTGATTAAGACCTTCTAATGTTGTTTAGACAATTCTCTGGCTTTAAGAAAAATTGATGTTTTCTAATGTTTTTCGTTGGGTTTGTTGCGGATTTAAGAACATGTTGTAATTTTAATTGTGGAATTTAAAGCTAGGTACCATTTTATGCTAGTAGATATATTATTTATTCGGAAGGGAATTGGTAATTTTTTTATTGTCTTTATATGGAAAGGGTATATTATAGGGTAAACATACACTATCTTTTGTTCAAGTATGTTTATAGGGAAACTTTGTAAAAATTGGGATTAGTTAATTCCCTTTTGAATGAAGTTTTAAATTATGTTTTCTTTTAAAATCAACAATGCAAGGAGGCAAAATAGCCAATAGCCCAACATGTAAGCAACAACAATGGCTGGTCAAGCACACACAATGAACAAGAACAACGAAGAGACATAATGAAATGCTGTCATCCAATGTTTTATACAAACATGCTTGTTTTCTAATTGTTTTAAAAATCTAGAAATCATCATAGGTGGCAGCTACTACATAGGATCAGTTACACAAATAATTTCAAAGTTGTTTCTAATCACATAATGTCCCGCCAAGTTCAAATAACTTCATAGACTAATGGGCATGGTTGCATTTTAAATTCATGCATCATATAGCTTCATCAGCAATCCCGGTCAAGACATCACACATACAACACATAATTAACATCACAACCATGATACTTGTTTCACAGAAAATGCCCCCACCAAGTTCAGGTAGTATACTAACTAAGCTAGCATGGTCGCATTTAATTAATCACACAGAATCACATGTTCGTTGCTCTATTTTTTCCCATATCATAAACATGCCATAACACTTATAATCATGGTTGAAAATTTAAATTAAAGGATAGGTAAAACCTGAGATCAGTAATGTGCTTTCCATGCAAATAACAAGTCATATTCACATTCTTCACCTTCCTGCAAAGAACAAGTGAAAGCATCACTAACTGGTTGAGCAACACTAAAAAGTTTGGAACCTAAAAGGACAAGTAAAAGGTGAAACACAACATGAGGCCAACAAAACTATTTGGGATATGATGGCTCGGGATCTGGTTCAACAAGATCCTTTAAAGCCTTTTCATACATAGCATACATTTCACATCGAACAGCCAACGTTGCATTTTTGTTCCTTCTTCCTGACCTGGCCTCTTCCAGGGGTTCATATTTTGGACAATTACCAGGGTATAAGCATGCACCCGTTTCAAAGAAGTTGGGTTCACCTGAAATGAGATCTAACAGTGGCTATGAGTTAATATATGGTTGGACTGAATCAAAATATGGATGTGACTGATCATTAAGTTAAATATGTTCCAACTCATTATCAGATAGGGGTTGTGAGTCTGTCCATTCAAAGGGTGAGAATTGAATGGGACTAAAGTGTGTGGCAATGGACCAGACGGCCGAACATGTGTCTGAATCAGTCTAAGCCAAACTATTATGTCCTTGAACATGATCCGGTGAGGACTATGAGTGAAATGCAATTTGACTGGGACGAGGGCTGGAGTGGGAGATTGTCTCATTGTCATAATCATTCAAGGATTGGCTTGGGGCTAATGGTTCCTTCCCGTCCAAAACCCTATCCATATGTGCCATGAGTGGACAAGTAGACAGAGAGAGAAGGCTAAGGTTTTTACAAACCATAGACAAACTAAGTCCACAGAATGACAGCAAACAAACAAGTTCAAACCCGACGAGAAGAAGAACAAAACGAGAAAACAATCATACCCTGAACACATTCAGCTCAATCATAACATATGCAAGCTCAGAACAGCATACCAGATGCATCAAAGGATATAAAAACACATTACAATATCAGGTAAGAACATGCATAGCAACATAGTCAAAAAAATACATGACAAAACAATAACCAATACCAACCGAAATAACAAGAGCAATTTGGCAGAAAGATTTAAAACCCCCTTAAACTGTATTTAATGTCACAAAAAATATATCTGCACGAGAATCGAACATGCAAAGAAAAAAATGGAGATTGCAACATAAGATACTGATTCAGGTTACAAAATATAAACAAGGAAACCTTTTTAATCATCGAATTATAGAACATAAACAAAGAAACCCTTAACAACTTTGAATTACAGCATAAAAATAAGATCAATCATACAGCCAAAACATGGAACCAATGTTAAGATCTAGCAGGGGAATGAACATGCACAACAAAAATCAAATATGAAATAACTTCAAGAGCATACTTGAGCAGAAAATTGCAAAATCAATAATGAACTCGAACTGAAAACATGAAACAATGACGAATCGAAGCAAAACACTGTCGTCAGGTACCCTGTCAGACACAACAACAACAAAACACGTTCGAATATTCACGAGGAAAACCCAAAAACGAAGAACACTTTTTCGTTTTAAACCCAATTCATAGAACGAAAACCCTAATCACAAAGGATAACTAAAATGTTAAACGCGAGAATCATAACATTTCAAGGATGAGAAACACACAACATGAATGGATCTAAAACAGAGGACAGAAAACCCCTAAATCAAAGCAAGAAACCCTAATCACTATAAAATTTTGAGTAAAAACTGAGACAATTATAACATTTCAAGAACGAAAAATAGCATACAACCCAACACAAGACCAGATCTAACACAGAGGAAGATGAATCACTCTAGGGTTTTTAGAGGTTAGTAGAGAGAAGGTAGAATTCTGGAGCGTTAGAGAGAGACGAGGAAGAGGAAATTGAGCGTTAAAGATGATTCCATAGAGGTAAGTGGAGCGTTGAAGAGCAACAATGGAGCGTTGGAGTGGTAAAAAGTAGCCCATTTGATCTGTGCCAGGCAACTGGGATTTTAAAATTTAATCTCAGGCCTCCAAATGAAAATGCGCCAATTGTAAAGGGAAGATTCTCATCTTAATTAATCAGTCAATAAGGCTGTAAATAATAGGTAAGGGTTCATGGTCATTTTGGGAATTTTGTTTTGGGTCAAATGGGCTGAATTAGGAAAGTTATGATGTTGTGCAATGGGCACCCAAGTATAGAAAGCGTACAGTTTATCCGGACATAGTACTAAATTCATATCGATTTTGGATTTGCAGAAAAAACCAGCAAACCAAAGTTACAGAACAACATGAGCTGCAGGCACTTGGATAACCTATTAGACTGACTTTTGGAGGTGGATAATGATGATATGCATACCCTTAAAGTTCACCTGAAGCTTATCAAAATGATTGTCTGATAGGCAGACCGATGGACTAGAACCATAGTTTTCATCGATTAGGTTCAAGCCGTTGAAAAACACGTAACAAACGCACTCCTCGAATTCTCTGGCCTTCTCCAACCAGAAAATCATGGTACTGGTAAGATGCATTCAGCCCTAATTAACAATTTATGGTGAATATCCGAACGCATAGTACAACAATAGTGCAGCACTGTAGATACTATCTGAGAGTTCATTCAATGTCTCCCTTTTTGGGGTACCGGTGAAAGGTTGGTGATCGGTGACCTTGTAAATGAGCTGTTGGATCCTCTCCTAGAAAACATGAAGAGTTTGTTGCGCGGTGAATTTAAGGGAGAAGGCCTAGCTATCTATAGGAGCCTAACATTGTTCAGAAATGGCCTTGCATTGTTAACAACTGATTCGGATAATCTGTTGAATTTTATCAAAATTCTGTGTGAGAATGCGTTGTTTGTTTGTTGCATTTGCTGGTTTGAAGGTGAAGGAGAGATATATTTGGATGTG
>JAULKK010009562.1:0-10271 GCA_032355705.1 Rubia peregrina
CCAATTTCGATCAGAGGATTTAACTCTCCCTTACCCTGAAGGTGAGTGGTCGGGTCAGATTTGAAGCCTGAAGGTTCGGTGCCCTTCGATTGCATCACGCATAATTCTCATTACCCTCTTGTAGGTCAGGAATTTCCAATAAATTGTCTGGTTCAGTTTTGACCGGAGAATCTAATTCTCCCTTTCCCTGAAGGTTAGTGGTTGGGTTAGCTTTAGGTTATGAATTTCCGGTGCCCTTGGATGGGGTAACGATGCTTCCCCTTGGACTCTTGCAGGTGACATTTTTACAGTGAATGGATCGAGCCACTAAAAGGAGGAAGACTTATGCTGAAATTCCCACGGAGGAAGAGGCGAGGATGCTCGCCAAACGAAGGCTGACTTATGGCAACAAAAGAAAAGCTGCAGTTGGCCCAGCCAGTCCCACAGATGTGCCATTCAACAATAATTGGTTGGAAGATTGGCTGACCAGCTTGCCTATTGGTATTTATTTGCAGCTTTATCTTTTGTTTGCCTTTTGTTTGGTCATTGACTATGAGTTGCAAAATTTTTATGTTTTCCAGCTCTTTCTGAATGTATGTTTGTTTTTATTGCGGGGTTTCCTTCTCTCTGAATTTATGTAAAGACAGCATTCCTTTAAGAAGTTTTGTAAAGGCAGCAATCACGAGAATATGACAGTGTAGAAGTAACCTTCAAGTCATATTTTTAAGAAACCTGGTTGTATTAAAAATGCAAGTGAGCTTGAACTCCTAGAATCCACTTATTTGCCAGACAGTAATAGTTCAAGGTCATTTCTGAGAGATCGCTTAAGAGTAGATTTTTTTTACGAAACTCAGCACCCTTGATGAAGCAGAGAAGGCCCCAGTTGTCTTTAAAAGGCATTTGATGTTAGATTCCTAGAATCCACTAACTTGCCTAGCAGCAATAGTCCAATGTCATTTGTGAAAGGCCACTTTACAGTCAAATTTTAGTTTGGAACCTCAGCAACCTTGATGAAACATACAAGGGAAATCAACTAAAAGAAAGGGGGAAAAAAACTCACAGTTTAGCAGAGTTGTACATTTCTTATCTGCCAGTATTTCAACCTCATTATGCCAAACTTTCACATCTTCCGACTTACCTGGCGCATGTTCTGGATAGCTGCCTTGGACTGGATGCATACATTTATACGCTGAACGGAATGTAGGTAAGGCCAGTTAATATAAGGTATATGGGAAATGTTGGTGTTCGAATGCAGCCAGCCAGAGAGGCCACACAGCCAACTTAGGGTGCTCTTTTCCCCGTTGTGAACGCCTTACATCCGTAGTTGTCATTTCCCCCGTATGTACCGTCCAATATCATTCCTACAATGGAGCGATCTTTTGCTCCTCAAAGAAGCCTGCACTAGATGGATCAGTCATATGTTGATTGCCTTCTGTTTTCAAATTTCACCCTGCATGCAGATTGCCCCTTCATCTTGTTAGTGCCTCTAAGCAATTTTCCCTTTTCATGAACTTTAATTATATACTGTGTATTTTGGTGACATAGGTTAGCTTTTCTTTGCTTTTACTCATATTATATTAGTTATGCTTTCTGCATCAGCCTGCTTTCCCATCTGTAAGAAAATGACCTACAATAAGTGGGGAGAAATAGAGAGTGGCCATGAATATTAAACTTATGTTGTCTTTGCCTTCAATAGCTTTCCATGTTCAGATTAAGCTCAATTTAAAATTTCACCCTCTGAAGCATAAGTTATGTGCTCTGAAATTATTGCATCCCAGCATGTTGAAAGCAATGCACAGGTGACTTTGAAAAGTCCTGTCCATAGCTACGTGCAAGTAAGAATGGCTGTAAAAAAATTGAACCTCAGATTCACCTGCCATACCAAGTCACTCAGTCGAAGCTATATGGAATATAATAAATTTGAATAACCACCCCGATCATCCCGCCAAAAGCAGCTGGGCTCTGAAAAAATAACAAATTTCTTAACTGATAGAATCAAATTAGAACTTGATTATATTTCATTTCATATGTAAAAAGAGGCCTTTCATTCTCTTCTGATTATGTATGAATGCTTTCTTCCTCTTTCCACACCGCTGCTCCTTTTGCAGCCTTGTAGATTCAGTCAGTGTTTCTCTTTGTGAATGAGAAAAAGTCCCGTGACTTGGTCTCTGCTGCACCATTTTATCCACCACCAAAATTAGACGATGAATGTCTAGCCTTTTTGCCATACGAGGTCAAGTAGTGTTTTTTATGCGTCGACAGCATATTTATTCAGTTACTTTTTAATTAGCAGTTACGTTAGCTGTTACTTTCGATTGTGCCTCAGTGTGAATGTCTTCTGCTGGAAAAAAAACTCTGCCTATGAAATTGTTAACCAGTTGATCAGTGCTTAAGATTCCTTGTTAAATATGAGTCGATGGAAACGTGATGTTGCTGTTTGGAGGAATGTATGGTTTGCCTATGGACTAGGATTCGTTTGCCTGTTCTGATCGAATTAGTCTCTTCTGCAACATGATGGAGAGATTGAGTGACCTGTACTGGCCAAATAGAATTGTTTTTTTTTTGTTTTTTTTACTTGGTTCATTATGACACATTTCAATGGTTTAGGACCAGATCAGATCAAGGTAATGTTGGTTTATGTAGGTTGTGGTTGTCGTGTATGACCTTGTTAATTTACTAGAATGCGGAAGTTTTACGTGCGACGATATTAAGTGAAACTAGGTCAGTCTTTTCATATTCCCAACATCTCGGTTCAAGCCTGTGGATTTTTGCTCTGCCGCATAAAAACTAGCTTGATGTTCCATGCCGTAAGTGAGTATAGTGGAACATACAACAATGAAAACCTGATGTAAGGAAAGCCACAGAGGAAGAATAGGTGTGCTTCAGCTCATCATTTCTTGCAGCCTGTGTTTTCATATCATCAACAGCCTTCTACTGATGAATTTTTGGAATGCGAATAACTTCTGTTTGATCATATTGACAGCTAAATGAAACTGCAGTCACTCTTCACATATTCCAAATTTTAGCCCTTGCTATTCTGTACTTTCTGCTTCCCATACCATTAACAAGCTAAGCAGTTGTGCACATGTATTGAGTGATTACTGATCGCAATAATAATAAGTCATATTTATAAATTCCTTTGATGATTTTCTGTGTGCTCTCATTTTGTTTTCTTCTTCCCTTTTTTGTTCAATTTTCAGCTCCTCCATACATTTGCGTTTCAGAAAAATACTGTTGCTTATTCTTGGTATTCTCATTCGTTTGCAGGAAGTTCTGCTGCTGATCATTTTGCTGTTGCGGAGATTCAGTCTGTCACCATTCTAGCGGCGGCTATGATGGAGACTATTGAGCCATCATCCCTTCCTGGTGATATGTTTGGTCGGGCTGCTTCTCGTGAGCAACAATGTGTTTTCCCTGAGCTGTCGTTGCCTGAAACTTGTGTTGCAGGTACCTAATTTTGATGTTAGCCATTACTGCTCTTTGTTAATATGTGTTAAGATCTCAAAGTATGCATGTGTAGGTGGAACTTGTAGTTTGCGTTTTAAAATTTAGTACAAAAATGGTTAATCCAATGACCAATTTTTCTGAATCCCATCTTCAGGTGAGATTAATTGTTTGTCTGTTTCAGCTCTTACCGTTGTTTGATAGAATGTGTGATGCGGTAAATTCATTATTCTTTTTTTACCAATAAATAAAGGGAAATAAAAATTAGTTCTATATTTCCCATTGCATGTGTTGTTTGTACTATTGATGTTTGAATCCAGTAGCTTGTCTTCCGGTTCGCTTTTCTAGGACTTTGTATTCTGAGCATCTTGTTCTTTCAGATTACTTTGGCCTTGGCTTTGGTTGATATAAAAAAAAACTGATTTCTTTTATTTTCACGTCCTCATTTTTCCGAGCCTATGTGTTAAGATTTCCAGTTTCCCCCTCTGCATCTGTTGATGTTAGGTACTTTGCGCGATAAAAAGAACTGTGTTCAGTGGTTGTCTGTCTATCCACATCAGCGCTAGAATTCTGCATTTATTTAATAGTCGTGTGCTGATTGTATTTCAGTTTATGTGCCTGGAATATTTCATTTACATACATGTCTTTACCTTCTCGTTTCATTATGTTTGAATGATTTCTGCTTCTTTTCCCAGCGCTCCTCGCTTGCCATCCTTTTAAATTCAGTCACTGTTTCCCTTTGTCAATAAAAAAAAACCCCGCGCCTTGCTCTCTGCTGCCGCATTTTCTCCAGCACTCAAATGTCACGATAAATGTGTTTGTCTTGCGCCATATGTGGTCAAACAATTTTTTAAAATGTGCCGGGGTATATTTTTTTAAGTTGCTTTTTCTGTAACAGTTTGTATAAGTATTACTCCCGGTTGTACCTCAGTGCGCAGCCCTTTTGCTGGAAAATAAATCTGCCTCTCAAATTTCTCCATAGTTGCTTGGTGCTTAGGATTTCCTGTTAAGTCTGAGCCGGATCCGATTTCCTGTTACTTTTTTGCAGAATATACGTTTCTCCTGTGAATTTTGTTTTTCCCCTTGTACTAGGTCGAATTAGCTTCTCCTCGGGTAAGGTCGAAAGATTGAGTTACCTGTGCCAGCCACATAATATTTTTGGAGTTTTACCTTGGTGCATCAGAATTCTGCTGTTTATTATACATTTGTATTGTTTTAGACCAGATCAAATTAAGGGATCGTTGATTTATTTAGGTTATGATAGTTGCGTATGACCTTGTTACTTCCCTAGAATGCGACAAGTTTATGAGCGATGATATTAAGTCAAACTAAGCCCAGTCTTTTCACATTCCCAGCATCTGGGTTCTAGCCTCCGTATTTTTTCTCTCATAAAACTTAGGTAAAAAATTCATCATGTAAGTGATTAAAGTAATACAGACAACAATGCCAATCTGATGCAAGAGACCTTACAGAGGAAGAATAAGTGTGCTTAGGTTCATCATTTCTTCCTATTTGTGTTTTCCAATCACCAACAACCTTCTGCTGCTTATTTATTTGGAATATGGACAGCTTCTGTGTTTATTATATGGCCAGGTAAATGATACTGAAGTCAGTTTTGACGTATTCCCAATTTTAACCATCAATATTCATGAATGGCACTGGAGTCAGTCTTCACATATTCCCAAATTTTACCTACACCATTCCATCATTTTCCCTTTACACATCGTTAACGAGGTAAGCAACTGTACACATATATTGAATGATTACGGACAACAACCATATTAGCCCATCCTTATTGTGGTTTTTACATTTTTTCCCTCTGATTTCTGCTTTCCTGTTCTTTCCATTCAGTGTAGTTCAATTTTCAATGCCTCCCTTAATGCATTTTTTTACAATTAAACTGTTGCTGACTATTTGCCCTTCTGCTGCACTTTCAGGGAGTTCGTCCGTGGCTCATGTCGCCGTTCCGGAGATCCAGTCTATCGCCATTTCAATGCCGACTATAATGAACACTATCGAGGCATCCTCCATTCATGGTGATCTACTTGGTCGGGGTGATTCTCAGGAGCAACAATGTGTTCTTCCTGAACTGTTGTTGCCTGGAAATTGTGGTGTAGGTTTGTCCCACTCCCCTGAATGTGCTTGCTGTTTTGCTTGATAGTTAGTTTGGTCGTAGCTAATTTTTGCTGTTAGGACTTACTGGTCTTTTTTAGTATGTCTTCAGATTGGAAATTATGCACGTGTAGATGCAATTTATGGTTGTGATTTTCGCTTAAGTAAACAAAGGTTAATCCAACGATCATTTCCTTTTCCTCACACGTGTGCAGTGAGAATTAATTTTTATGACGTTTACCCCTCACCATTATGTTGAAGAATGTGAAGTGGTGTAAATGTATTATTATTTTCTTTACTTATACAAATAGGGCGAAAAAATTTAGTTCCATATCTCCTGCTTCATGTATTGTTTGCACTGCCGCCGCTTGCATCCAGTTCCTTGAGCTCTGGTTCGTTTCTAAATGGCTTTGTATTGTAACCATACTTGTTATTTCATATTATTTTAGCCTTACATTTGGTTGATATATAATAAATGGCTTGCATATTATGACCGCCTAATTTGTCGCAGAATATATGTTAAAATTGCCATTTTTCCCGTACATGTCTTCATGTTTGATACTTTCCGTGATGAAAAGAAACTGTATTCATTGTTTGTCTGTGCATGTACATAAGCGCTGGCATTCTGTAGCCAGTTAATTGTCGATTGCTACAACCTGTTGTATTTCTGCCAATGGTTTAATTTTGTGCTCCAACTCGAACATTAATGTCTGCTTTTGCACTTTATTCCTTTTTGTGATCCTTCATCTTTCGCTACCTTTTTCATTAGGCAATAGGGGGTCATCCTCCTGAGGTAAAAAAATACTCCTTTGTGGTTAGTAAGTCAGCGAGATTACTGCCTGAGGTTAGCCCTTGTCTGCATTGTGGTGCTAAGCGTTTTTATGCTGAGCCTAAGAATTTCTGTTGCGCTTCCGGCGAGGTGTCTCTGGTGTCTATACTTATGACTGCCTGTATTCGTGAGTTGCTGACCGGGAAGGATGAAAAGCCGGTTAATTTTTAGAGGTATATTAGAACTTACAATAACAACTTTGGCTTTACGACCTTTGGTGCGCACTATGATACCACTCTAACAGCTAATATTAGTGGGGTCTACACTTTTAAAGTGCATGGCCAAATATATCATTTCCTACCGCCTTTGCAATGCACCATTGAATATAGTCATTCTGACGTCCAACTGTATTTTTTTAACACTGATCACGAGCTGGAGGCACGTTCTGCATCATATGTTGGCTTTGAAATAGAAATTGTCAGGTTGTTGATGTAGGAGTTAGCTTTGAACCTATACTGTCAGGTCTTTTAATCCTTAAGAGACATTCCTTGCTTAGCATCGCCAGCCTTTGTCCTGAATGGTAACCCAAGGCTTGATCAGCGTGTATATAATCTCCCATCAGCATCTCAAGTGGTGGCTGTTTATGTTGAACTTCCGGATACTTACTCCGACCGCACTATACCCATCCATGTTTATGATTATCTCAATAAAGGGTATGCCATTAAGCATTACTATGGCTGCTATGATCCATTGCAGTACCCTATTTTATTTCCAAATTGTCAGAGTGGTTGAAACCTAAATATTAAGAGGTTGAGAGGGAGAAAGAGGGTAAATGAGGATGATCGGACCAGTACATTTAATTTCCAATCTCCTGAGGCATTAATCTCAGCTGAAGAGACAGGTTCAGAATAATTGTTTTGAACTTTATATTGTACATACTGAATTCTGCCTCACGTTAATATCGATTCGTTGGACCTATAATAACCTTTTGATGATTGCTTTATTTGTTCCCCGCAGTTGTTCGAGATGAAAGTAAAAAGAGGGACATTGTCACTCCCCGGGAATATTACTGCTATAAACTTCAGATGCGAGAGGAAGACATGTCCATGCTGTTGCATACGGGTGGGTTATTTCAGCAGTATGTAGTTGATATGTACATAAAAAATGAGACTAGCAGGCTAGAATTCCTAGACATAAGCAATCTGATACTCGAACAGAGATGTTGCGAGGCATTGTTGATGGTTTGGGGGATGGTTTGGATGTGGGTTCTGCATTGGGCCGTCGTGTTGTGCTGCGGGTGTCATTTATTGGTGGGCCTCGGGATATAAAACGTAGGTACCTTGATGCTATGACGATAGTTCAGAAATTGGGGAAGCCAGATATCTTTCTGACAATGACCTGTAACCCCAATTGGGTTGAGATATAGTCCAACCTACTATATGGTGAGGCAGCAAATAATCGACATGACTTGATAGCGCGCGTATTCAAAGCAAAATTTGAGCTGCTTAAAGTCGACATGATTAAGAAAAAACTTGTTGGGGTAGTGGAATCAATCATCTATGATAGAGTATAAAAAACGAGGCTTGCCACATTGCCATATGCTGATTATTCTGAAATCTGGATCAAAGCCTCTAGGCCCTGAAGCATATGATAGAATAGTTTGTGCTGAGCTACCCGATCCTAAGGTGAAGCCACATTTATACGAAGTTGACTCTAAGCACATGATTCATGGTCCTTGCGGTGTTTATAATCCTAAAAGACCGTGCATGAAGGATGGAAAGTGAGTATGGTTATCCCACGGAATATAGAAGTTATACTTGTCATGCTGAGGATGGGTACCCTCTGTACCGTCGCAGAAATGCCAGAATATAGATGAGATTAAACAATTCCAAGAAGTTAGATGGATAGGCCCTTCGGAAGCGGCATGGCGTATTTATGGTTTTAAATTAAACCACATAACCCCGCCAGTTTACAAACTTCAAGTTCATCTTGATGGCCACCAGGTGTTAACGTTTGATAAGAATGCTAGCTTGGAGGTATTGGCAGATAATTGTTTCTTGGCAAGAACAACATTGACAGATTTTTTTCAATACCAATAAATATGATAGAGCAGCATAGAAACTGAGGTTGCTTTACTAGGAATTCCCATAATTTTATGTTTGGTGTGCTAGATCAAGGGCGTGGTTTATAAGGAAACAAAGAGATGTTATTGGCAGATTGGTCTCGGTCAGTCCTAGAGAAGGAGAAAGATATTATATGTGTTTGTTGCTTTGTCATGTAAGGGCTCCCACCTCATTTGATGATCTGTTAACTGTTGACGGCCATAAACACAGCTCTTACAGAGAAGCTGCAATGAGGCTTGTCTTGCTTAGCTTTGATAATTACATTGAAGAAGCCTTTGATGAGGCTTGTGGGTTTCAAATGACGGTGTCTTTGAGATCGTTATTTGCTATACTTCTTGTTTTTTTGCTCTCCGAATGAGCCTAAAAGACTATGGAGGAAGTATAAATATGAACTTTGTGCTGATTTGAAATATGGTAAGATTTACTGAACATAATGACCAAATGATTGAGCTTAAAGTTCTGCGAATTGTTAATGGATATTTAGTTGAGATGGGAAAAGATTTAACAGATTTTGACCTGATGGTGGATGCTTCAATCAGCATGCATGATGAATTTTTAACCAAAGAATATGTGTGTGAGAGAAACATAAGGGTGAGTGAGGCAGATTTATTACTGGAGGCTGCATTGAATGTTGAGCAAATAAAAGCTTATGAATATATTATTGATAGTGTTTTATCAGATAATGGAGATTATTTTTTCATTGATGGCCCAGGGGTACCGGTAAAACATTCCTGTATCGGGCCTTATTAGCAGCCGTTAGATCTCGGGGTTTTATAGCTCTTACTGTCACAACTTCTAGTGTAGTAGCCTCTATTTTACCTGGTGGCAGGACAGCTCATTCACGCTTTAAGTTGCCATTAGATGTTGATGATAGCCATGTTTTTTTTCAATCAGGAAACAAAGTGGGCTGTCTAAGTTGATAAGTGAGGCAAGGCTGATGATATGAAATGAGGCTACAATGGCAAGGCAACAATCTTTAGAAGCTCTTAATTTGTTGCTGCAAGATTTGATGGATTCAACAACTGTGTTTGGTGGTAAGGTGGTTGTACTCGGTGGTGATTTTAGGCAGACCTTGCCTGTTATTCCATTGGTTTCAAGGGAAGAAACTGTTCAGTCTTCTATTGTTTACTCGAACGTCTGGCCCATGTTAAAGAAGTTAAACCTGCAGGTCAATATGCGGGCAATTGCTGACCCAGGTTTCTGTACATACTTGCTAGGGATTGGGGAGGGAAGAGAGCCTGTAAATGAATTCAAAGAAGTCTCTCTGCCAAGCAACATTGGCATCCTATACACTGTAAAAAATATTTCTTTAAATAGGTAAGCCATGCAATATATTTTACAGTTACCTTATGGTGTATAACATTCTAATTTTGTGTTTTTCCCAGTCTTATAGGTTGCGTCTTCTCCAATCTGCAACATTTCTTTTCCGATCCTCTGGCCATGGTAGGTAGATGCATTTTGGCAACCACCAATGAATCTGTTGATAGAATAAACCACCATCTTATTAAGATTTTCCCTGGAACCGAAACTATTTATACTAGCACAGATCGAACCCTTACAGAGAAATATCATACTGACGATGAAGATTTGTTGAATAGCCTAAATTTGAAAAACCTCCCACCGCACAAGCTATGTCTTAAACAAAATCGCCCTATTATGCTCATTCGGAATCTGAATCCAAGAGAGGCTTTGTGTAATGGGACACGTTTGGTGTGTCTGGAATTATGCCATGCGATGATCAAAGCTGAGATTGCTTTTGGCCCTTACAAAGGAAGGCAGGGTGTTATTCCAAGGATTCCTTTAATATATGATGATGGAGGTAAGATGATTGTCCTTTTTAAGAG
>JAULKK010009573.1:0-10271 GCA_032355705.1 Rubia peregrina
TGTATTTCATCGCCCTTTTTAGTTGTAGCTATAGCGTGTTACCGCGCTTCAGATACAGATTAGGTTATCTTCTTATTATGTAATCTCACAAATTGATTCCCTTTGAGGAAAACATCTCTTTAGGGTTTGGGGAGACTAATAAATATCCCCACCAATGGTGGTTTATTTTAAAAAAAAGATTTTGAAGGTGCAAACATTATATATATGTATACATATTTGAATAAATTCTTTTGAAAGCTACTGTGTTTCTTTGATATGTCTTAATTTTTACAAAGAGAACACTTTTGATCTTCGATATTTGGTGATATACTTGTTATACTGGATGATACATAATTAGGAACAACCCGAAACCCAAAAGTACATTAAACCTTGAACTCATTCCACTCGATCGGGCACCATCATTTTCGGAAAGAATATATCATTAATATTGTTTGGCAATCACTTATTGGCGGTTGGCTGTTGGTTGTTTCATGTAGGTGGTTTGACCAGTTGTTTATATGAGTTGTTTGACCATTAGTTGTTTACAAAAGTGTTTGGCAAATGTAACTGTTGGCTGTTAGCGATTTTATGCAAAATGACATTTAAAAACATGACGACAATTCATTATTTATAAACTTATTTTACATATTATACTATTTTTATTTTCATTAATATAATATAATTTATTTTTTAATTATTTAACATATTCAGTAATTTTGAAAATAATATATTTACTAATTCATTTTCTTTACTATTACTCATTATGAGCATTCATATAAGAGTAGTTGAATTATTTTCATTAGATATAATTTTTTTTAAATTATATTTAAAATGTAAAAGTGACAATAATATATGAATATCAAATAAATATATGAAATTGTTTTATGCCTTTGGGATTCAAATTTTACTCTTACTTTTTCACATAGCTCGGTTAAGTTAGTGTAATGTAATGTAATTTTATTTTATTTTGTTATCTTAATTTATTTTAATGTTTATCCCTTCCTCAATCTAATATTCTAATACAGCTCACACATCTTTTTTTTCCACTCGTATTATTCTGTTACATTTCAAATCATTTAAGATCTAAAAAAATAACAATGTGAATAGTAGATACGTGAATTATATTAGAGTATCTGCATCGAATATAATTGAATGATTCTAATTTGTATAATATTTAAGTCTATACGATAAAGTGGATGTATAGTATAAGTTTTTTTTACCTAACATTTATATTTGAATAACATTCAACAAATTTATTTATTTTTCTTATGAATATTTTTATGTGAGGTGGATGGTTTGTCGATTCTAATATTTATACAAAGTTAAAAATAGTTAAAATTTATACTTTTATATCTAATTATTTATAATATAAATTATATTAGTATTAGTTCATACCAAAAATGTACTAGTAAATTACATAAATTTAATGAGGTAAAATTTTAAAAAATTTAAAAAATTCTCTATATACACTTGTCAAACTAATTTCTCTTATCGACAATTAGAATGGGTAAAGGATAAATATTGAAATAAGAGGTGAAAATTAAAATTGAATTACATTAAAATTTAACTGTGAAAATGAAATTTTGTTAAATCAACCTCCGTTTATCGAGATTCTCTGCCTTCTCTCTACTCATATTCTCTCTCTAGGAAATCCTTATCTAGTTTTCCAAGATCTTTAGGATCTTCATATCCCTCCAGTGACCTGGAGTCTGTGCATCTTTGTTTTTCGAATTTGAAAGTTGAATGGCAAGTTATTTCAACATTCATAACAATATCAATAAGATCAATCACAATATCAATCTCTATATATTCAAGCATTCCACACACCCTAGCTCTCACAAATTTCATCCATCACAACTATACCTTTCCTATACTCCTAATTTGCCACATCGATTTCCTCGTAGCCATAGCCATAGGGGATGCGTTGATAGCCCAATAAGAAAAAAAATAACATATCATAATAGAACTCAGACATAATTATAGCCCCAGACTCTATGCAATATGGTAACCAGTAGCAATAATCTTTCTTTTTGGGAACAAAAATTCTTAACCAGAGGCGAGCGTGGAACTGCAATGAAAAGTTGAAGGGTACCAGATGGGAGTCAACATGGCCTTATTTGAATTTGAAAGCCTGGATGATAGGACTAAGGTAATTGATTCCTCACCCTGGTCATTTGAGTATCACCTGGTTGTGTTTGTTGAGACAGATGGGTCTAAAACTCTCCGCCACCTCTGCTTTGCAGAAACCCCCATTTGGATTCTTGTCCATGATGTCCCTCAGATTCTATTGACATCAGATATGGCTGGCATGATTGGGGATTACCTTGGAGACTTTATGAAGGTTTCCAAAAACAAGTCGAGTTCGTGCATGGGGAAGACTTGTTGAGAGCAAAAATTAATGTCAATAAGCCATTAGCACGAGTGATCTCAATTAAATTCAAAGATAGTGATTACTAGTTCTACTTTCAATATGAGAGATTACCTGTGTTTTGTCAACTCTATGGCTGCTTGGATCATCTGAAGGTGGATTGCCTAAAGAAAGATACCCAGCAGTGTGACGCACTCATGCCAATGGGCTATGGAAGGTGGATGCGCTTAAAAAATTATCAGTTTTACCCATTGGAGTGCCCAAGAGTTCGTCACCAAAGAAAGCCGAAAAAGGATCAGGAGAGTGTCATTTATAGAGCACAACCACTAGAACCAATCACGCCGGTGAATAAAAATGGACAGGTGCCTCCGGTGACTGGAGCGACGGAGAATTCAATTCAAGAAGCAATTTCAACAGACAATAATTTCAACACTCTCACAAATCAAGCTAACGGCTCTCCAATTATTATGCCATTTACATGTCGTGATGGTAGGACAACCAGTAATTATATTCCCCTTAAATTAAAGGGAGTGGATTGTGGAGGATTTTTTTTGTAAACAAGGAGGGGCAATTAATCATTAATACCCCTAAGCAAGTCCCTAACGATTTGCAAGTTGGAGGAGATTTTTTACCTTTGCAGGAATATGAGGACTCCACATTTATGTCTGATGCAAGTGCTGAAAGTTTTGGGCTAAGGCATTAGGTATCAATAAAGCCCATAGACAGCTGACAGAACCTACAACATATGACAAAGCACTCATACGGTCACTGTCTGCTCACCCGATCAATATTTTACTATCAACACCAACAGAGGCATACAATCCACATGTGAAAGGAAGGGATAATGGCAATATTTACCTGAACTCGCCACCACCGGGGTTTGAGAACAGGCCAACAATAATTGAGATTCTAGCAGAAGATGAATCGGATGCTATCTACCCCCTCACACGCATGGGTCAACGGGCTATAAAACATCTTCATGATATAGAAATGATAGCTTTACAGAAACAAGAGGATACGTGATCGTCTCACAGGCCAAGAAAATAACTTGTGCTAAAAATAAGTCAAACAATACTTGGGCGATGCATACTATAAGGTCTACCAGCTCGCCATCAAATTTACATCGGTCAAATACATCAGACATAGAAGAGAAAATGGTGGGCTAAGGATTTTCTTAGTAATGCACCAATACATGGTTGAGCTTTTGAGAATAAAGCCCCAAATAATGGCCCAATATTGACTGGCAATTTGCAGAAGAAATTAGCAAAAGATTTGATGGTGGTGGAACATCGAATTACTACGGTGGTGGAACATCGAATTACTACAGCGGTGGACTCTGACACAGCTCTGGCGGTGGCTAAAAAAGTTATTATGGCGTGGCGGCGGCTGTAACTGGAACCATTATGATGTCGATGTTTGACTTTGACCCAGCTTTTCCAGCTACAAGAGCCATCTACTCAACGAAAAGGGCCAAATTGGCGATGAATGGTGACACCTATCGGAGACAATCCGAGATAGACGAAGGCACTGGATCTGACGGGCTGAGTAATGTGAACAACCACAGCTAAAAAAACAGGCTCCTCCATTGATTGATTGCTCTATTCCACCGCCCAGCCATATGAACCCGTGGCTTTTTGGAGAGGCCGAGATTGTTGTTACAAAACATAAAAGAGATGAGACTGTTGAAAGAATTCAGATGCTGGATAAAAATCCAAGTGTCATAGCAAAGGGGAAACGGGTTGAAATGCCTATGGTGGCCCAATATGCTCCTACAAATGCCCAACTTACTATTTTTAAAAGAAAGTTAGAAGATGCTGAAGGATTAATGGAAGATGAAGAAGTTAGAAGATGCTGAAGGATTAATGGAAGATGAAGAAGTTAGAAGATGATGAAGGATTAATGTCGACTGGCAAGAACCAGTCCCGCTGACGCAAATCAGTCTCCTAAGCTAGAACTGTCGAGGGCTTTCACACCTTTGTGCAATCAGAAATATACAAGAACTACCCCACAAATTCTCTTCGCATTTAATTTTTTTTTGTGTGAAACTGAATGTTCTTCAAACAAATTAGTAGGCATGTGGGATTCCCTGGACTTGCACATAATTTTTGTTGACTCTATAGATATTTTGGGGGTCTCGCGTTGCTCTAGAATAAATATTTGGATGTTTAAGTTTTGAGTTATTATTTTAACTTTATTGAATATACGGTTAAAGACCCAAAACTAACTTACTATGGTGTTGTACAGATGTTTATGGTGAACCTGACACAAATAAGCACCCACGATTTTGGCACAATTTTCCTGTTCTTTACAACGAACCAAATCTACTATGGTTGTGCATAGGGGAATTTTAATGAAGTCTTAAAAAAAGAATTTCAGAGTGCCAATCGCAGGCCTTCAAATCAGAATGATGACTTCAGACTAGCTCGCAATTATTGTAATTTAATTGATATGGGATATGAGGGATAAAAATTCATGTGGTTCAGAAATTGGAAGGACTCCCACACTGTTAAGAACGATTAGACAGAGTTGTAGCAAATTCGAGATGGCTAAATAAGTTTCCTACATCAACACTTAAGCAATTATATAGCCACCAGTCATATGACGTTCCGATATTTTTGTACTTAAGCAATAAAATGAAGAGATTGGCATCACAATTGAGATATAGGCCCTTCCATTTTGAAAGTTATTGGATCCAATCCCCAAAATGTCAAGAAAAATGACAGAATATTGGAACCTTGCATCATCCGATCAGCTAACGACTATAAAGGAATGCACAAATGGAATGGTTTCATGGGCAAGAACGAAATTCTATAACCAGCACAGAGAAAAGGATGACATCTCGAATCATCTCCAGAGGCTTCAAAAGGGGGTTATCACTGATGAAGTGCAAACGGAAAGGGAAAATCTAAAGATTGAATTGGAAAGACATCTGGATATGGAGAAAGCAAGATGGAAACAAAGAGCAAACCAACATTGGTTAGAGGAAACAGAAATATAGAATTTTTCCTTTTTTTCTAAAAAGCAAAAAAAGAGAAACACCATTCATAGACTAAATGATCAATCGGGGAGATGGTGTACGGAGGGGAAAAATATGGAATCCATTATCTCTAATCATTTTTCAGACACTTTTCCAGAGCTCTCACTCATCCCCGCTAGTCATGGATCATTTGGCAGACCTGATTTCATCAAAAGTCTCATCAACGATGAATAAAAATCTCACAAGACCCTATACGACGAGCGATGTACAGACTGCCCTTGAAAGTATGGCACCAAACAAGTCCCCAGGACTTGATGGTATGCCTCCGTTTTTTTCTTCAAGCAGTACTGGAATATTGTAGGCCCAAAGGTTACACAAGAAGCACTACGATATTTAAATAAAGGACGGTCTATGAAAAATCTGAATGATACGAATGTAGTGCTCATTATGAAAGTAGAAAAATCGAAGAATATCACCCAATTCCGACTTATCAGTTTATGCAATGTGGTTTATCAGATAATATCAAAATGCATAGCAAACAGACTTAAAGTGGTCCTTGATGTGGTGATTTTGAGCCATCTGAGTGCTTTCATAAAAAACAGGTTGATCACAGACAATATCATAATAGCCCATGAAACTCATCATCATATTAAGAGAAGAACGACAGGACAAAAAGGTCAAATGTCCATTAAATTGGATATGAACACAGCTTTTCACAGAATTGAATGAACCTTTCTTCTAAAAGTATTGGAGAAGATGGGCTTTCATCAGACTTTCATAAACCTGATTGAAAACTGTATCTCTATAGTACGCTTCTCCTTCATGCTCAACGAAAAATGTTTTGGAAGAGTAACACCCTCTAGATGACTAAGACAAGGCGACCCTTTGTCCCCATACTTGTTCATCATTTGCAGTGAAGTATTTTCTCAAATTATTAAAGCAAGTTTGAGGACTAGGAGATTACACAAAATTAAGATTGCAAGGGGAGCTCCAGTTCTCTCACTTCTTCTGTTTGCGGATTATACTTTGATACTAGGAGAAGCAACACATCAACAAGCTAGGGTGTTTAAAGACATTTTAAAATTATATGAAGAAGCATCAGGACAAAAGATAAACCTAGACAAATCCTCAATTATGTTTATCCCCAACACTCATGAACACATATGAGCTCAACTCCTTGAGACATTGAAAATGAAGGAAATGGTCGCTCATGAAAGGTATTTGGGACTCCCAATAGTCATTTGTCATTCAAAGTCCGTGCTTTAGGAGTGAAAGATAGAATCTGGAAAATAGTTGAAAGTAGGGAAAATAAACAACTGTCCTAGGGCGGAAAAAAAGTTCTCATAAAGTCAGTTCTCCAAGCAATTCCCACATGCACTATGCCCTATTTTATGTTGCTAGATAATCTTATAGAGGACATATAAGCTATACAACCACTATTAGTGGGGTAGTACACCTCTGAAAAAGAAAACCCATTGGGCTAAATGGTCAAAGTTATGTTCACAAAAGAGTATAAGAGGTTTAGGTTTCAAAGAACTAAAGGTCTTCAATACCGCTCTGCTAGGAAAACAAGCATGACGTATGTTGGAAAATCCAAATTCCAGGGTTGCCCAGATTATGAAAGCCAAATATTTCCCATCATCTACTTTGGATGGACAACAATTATTGCTAAAAGGGATTCAGAAAGGGATAGGATCAGGATCTGATACAAATATAAAAGAATGGCTTAAGGCTCCCAAGATTAGAAAGTGAAAAACCAACATCACTGCCAGAAGATTTTCCAGCCAATCTTACTATGTCTCATCTACTGATTGAAAATGACAATGGGTGGAATGAAGAGCTTGTACGAAACACTTTCAATCAAGAGGAGTCAGATCTCATTTTATTGTTACCAAGGAGTACAAATCCACGATTTCTAGACCGATGGATGCGGAGGATGGTAAATACACGGTCGAATCCAGTTATAACTTAGGCATTAACTCTTCGAATTTTATCTTTGCAGGAAACATGGAAACAAGCAGTTCAGAACCCTCTCCACACTGGATAAAGATATGGTCTCTAACAGGACAACCAAAGATCAAGCACTTCTTGTGGAGGTTATGTAAAAATAATTTTCCATCTGCAATCAATTTAATTCAACGACATATTCCTGCTGAGTCGTGTTATTTAAGCTGCTCAATGGAAGATATTTCTCTTGAGCACTTATTCTTCCACTGTCCACAAGCACATCAAGCTTGGTTTGCAGCGAATTTACATGGAAATTTTTTCACATGCCAACAACAAAATGCGAGTTCGTGGGTTCAGGATTTATTATTGGAGCTGAGGTCACAAGATATGGTAATAGAAGCCGCTATTTTGTCTCAATTTTGGTACCATAAAAATAAGCTCTTTCATGAACAAATACATGACTTTCAACCACATCATTGCACTATCTATGCCATGAAAATGGTGTCTAACTTGGAAATAATCAATAGTAAGGTGGTATCTATCAATGAGAATCACAATCAAACCACCCACATGCCATTATATGGCAACACTCTTTACTTTGATGCAACCATATACCAAAATCGAACATGTCTAGGTTAGAGCATACGACCTAACGAAGGATCATGGGTGTACGGAGGTTCTCACTTTATACCACTCATTTACTCACCAAAACAGGCAGAAGCTATTGCTCTTCGAATGGGGATAACTTCAGTTTTGGAAAAGGGCATTTCAATATAGACAATTCAAGGAGACGCACAAATACTTATTAATGTGGTTAAGAACAAAAATAAAGACATGTTAGACTTTGGCCTAATCATTAAAGATGTAGTGAATCTCATCTCTCAATTTAATTGTCCGGAATTAATCTGGATTAGAAGGCAGAAAAACATTGTAGCTCACACTTTATCTAAATATGCTAAAAACTCGGTGAACCCTATTTCACAGTGGGATCATATCCCAAGTCTTGTAACACACATTTGGAATCAATAAAATCTTAACTTTTCACCGCAAAAAATAAAATAAAATTTTACCATGAAAAAAATTTAAATCCCAAAAAATATCAATGAAAAATTTAAATTTAAATGCCAAAACACATAAAAAGATGTTGTATGTTAATGGCTACAATAGTGTAAAGAAAAGGGTAAAAAGGTAAAAGGTTAATTTTTTTTGTTAAAGGTAAAAGGCAAAGGCTAATAAAAAACGCTACTAATATTAGTGTTTCGTATTTGGCAAAAATGCTATGTGAAAAAGCCAAGCAACAAAATGTTTTTTCCCCGTATTCATTGACGATTTGGCCGAGTGAAAACATCAACAACCAAAAGCCAATCAAAACGCCGGTAAAAACGCCAATGCCAAACAGAGCCCAAGAGTTAAATATGGACATTTTGGAAGATTGAACAAGGATGTATCATACGAGTTGCACACAAATCAAAGGCTAATGAAGAAGGTGTTGAACCGTTGAGAGCATCTCCAATGGTTAGGGGTCTTCCTACTTTTTTAGTGCCACGTGTCAGATTTTGATTAGAACTCTATTGTGATGTAAGCAAGTGAAGTTGACCGACGGTGATTTCATATTTTCATCTCCAAAGGTACCGTCCCATTTATAACCACCCAATTTAACATTTCCATAAATAAATTCAAAAAGTTTAATATTTATAAAATTTTCATCGTGGTCATCCATTAACGTATGTTTATTGGTACTTATATTTTATGAAATATATTTTAATGACAAAATAATTATTAAAATAATTATTAATTATTTAATAATTAATAACATATCTACTAAATTAATAAATTATATTTTGAATATATATTTGACTTAATTAATTAAATATTATATTTAAATTCAATTAATTGAAAGTTCAAATCCCTATAAATTTAACTTCCAACTTATAATTTTATATATAATATAAAATATGTTAATTTACAATTATTGAACTAATATAGCTATTAATTATACATTTTATTAGATTTAATATTTTAATATTATTAATTTCTTAATATTATAAATTCCAATTCAAATTTTATTATATCTTTAACTCATGTGAAATTATTAATTAATTATACTTTAAAATTTATATCTTAAATGAAAATAATAAAATGGTTAGAATTAAATAATAATTACCAACAATTAATGTTTTTGATAATTGACCACCACGATATGGCCTTCTCTACCCAGAGGAGTGTTAATTGACGGTGGTAGTAATAAATGATTTCCACATATGATTGATGTCTTAAAGTGACTGCGACGTATTTTTGGTTGGAAGTATCTCAATTTGATGTAAAAACTGATTTTTTTTAAAGTGACTCTAAGTTGGAGATGCCCTGAAACTAGGCTCAAGATGTCTACCATATATATACTTGCACAGATGACAAACGTGATAAGGTAGAATGGGATATTTATAAGAGCAAGTCCAACAATTTTCCGATAATAGGGATTTTCATTGATTATAGGAATTTTACATGGTCTTTTATCTTCAACATCTTCCCTATCACATTCCCTAATATATGGATTGTGATGAAAGAGACGACTTCCTTCCCTATATTTGTAGAAAGAGAAAAAAATTATAGGGAATGAACATTTAATGCAATTTTAATTAAATGAATCAAATCATAACACAAATTCATTTTTCCATTAAAATTTAAGTGTCATATTTCCCTCATTCTTCCGTTCCTACTAAAAAATACCTTCGCCTTCCAACAAATTTTTTTAGAGAAAACTACTACAATCTCAAACTCATATCATATGGGATGCTTGTAGGGATGACAGTGGGTCGGGTTTTGGTGGAGGTCCGCCCCACATCCGCCCCAATGGGGCAGGTATGTATGTAGTTTTCGTGGGGGTGAGTCGGGTATGGGTATGTAAATTGATACCCGCCATGGGTAGTGGGCCGGACATGGATATTAGTTCATACCCGCCCCACCCTCGCCCCCGCCCCACTTTATCCGCTATGTATACAC
>JAULKK010009582.1:0-10270 GCA_032355705.1 Rubia peregrina
ATCTAAAATCGAGTCGAGCTTTGACCGAGTCGAGTGCGAGTTGCTCACGAGACGCTCGACTCAATAAGCACCCCTAATTCCGGCATTGACTGTCTATTTTCGGCCATTGATAGATCAAAAATGTCCAAAATGCTCTTTCAACCTAATCCAAAAAATTGAAAGACAAAAATGAACCTTTCTCCTTGAATAGCCACTTCCCTTTCCGCTATAATCACCATCTCCGCCACCCTGCCACCTCCTCCGTCGCCACCTTCGCGCGCCACCGCTACTCCACCTCCACCACCAACCTGTCATCTCTATTAACCCTAACCTAGGCTGCTGCTTTGGCTCTTTTACTGCATCCACACCGGCTGCTCCGCTGCCACGCCGCCTCCACCGCCACCCAGCTCCGCCTGGCCACCAAACCCTGGATCCGAATACGGGTTGGAATCCATGCTGCGGGATTTGTTTGGTGGGAAGATGGGCCAGACGCCGGCATCGAAGGCGTCCAAGGAAGCTATGTAGGAGGTGGAAATAACCGAGGCCGAAAAAGACTGCGTGATCTGCTTGGAGGACTTTGAAGGCGGTGAATTTGCGAAGGAGGTGCCCTGCAAGCACAAGTTTCACGACACGTGTGTGGAAAAGTGGTTGCACGTTCACGACACTTACCCTGTATGTCAGTTCAAAATGCCAGTTGAGGAGGCCGGTGAATGGAGTACGAAGAACGGAGGCGGCGAAGAAGTAGGGGATGGCGGCGGAAGAAGGTAGCGGGAGATTTGGGTTAGCTTTACTGTCAGAAACAATGCCTATGTATCATCCGTGGATGAATCTTCTTCCCCGAGTAGTATGTAATCTAGAAATAATTGTAGAGATAGATTAGATGAATCTTCTTATCCGCGGAAGAGTGGTTCATGGTACGTGGAGAAGAAAAGAAAAGGGGAGAGGAAACGGAAGGAGAAAGAAAATTAGGGTTGGGGGCTTTAAAGACATTTCATATATTTTATTTTTATTCAGAGGGGGTAAAATAGTCTTTCATCATAATCCGACCTCAAATTGTCAGAAATGGTTATATTTGCACATACACTAAACTATCTAGTGTTATATTTGCACTTTCAATTTTCACAGAGTTACATTGCGCACTTTCCTTAATTATGTTAGGTTACATGTGCACTTCCCTCTTTTTTAGAAAATGATTTTTTCAATCTTGGTATACTTGATAAGGATTGACACCTTAATCTTCATATCTCGTGGATACTGGTTGCATATTGTTCAGCGTAGGTCAACATACTTGACTCAATAATCCCTTCTAGTTGATTAACTACTATTGGCTAGTGGTTATTACCAAAATTAAGCATGAACCATCTAGTTTTGGGGACCTTGCATATTTTGAGTCCACCCCCGCCTTCGTGTCGGGAACGCTCATTCACCCAGATGCTGCCGAAACAAAATCGCAAATCAAGCCCTGATCTCGACGAACCAGGTGGAAATAAAGCCAGGATTTGACAACTTGAAAGAGGCCCACGAATCAAGCCCGGATCTCGGTGTACCCGGTGTAAATCTGTGGATGTCAAGTTTAATGGAATTCTATAATCACACTTGGATGATTGTGGTAAATACTTTCTTAGATATCGGCGTGAGTTGCGTTATGTAGGCTTTCATTAAAGAACAATTCGACCCTATTACAACCTTGAGTTACACGAATTCCCTTCGAGAATAAAATAATCAAGAAACCCTCTTGTTCTAGGCTTGAATCAGAAGAATACTTTTGAGTAACCGTACTTTTGGTTGCTGCATATGTCTGAAAAATCTTTTCTTTTCCCTGGTTATGTTTGTGTTTTCTATTTTTGTATGTACATATTTCACTCTCTTGTACCATGCATGGATAAACACACACATATATATATATATAGAGAGAGAGATCAAATTTCATGAAACGATGGAGCTTTTGATCATTCTACGAAATGACATGTTAAAATTTTGAAACAATACATTGTTATCATTCTTAATTCATCCCCATCATTTCAATCAAGAATTTAGACACTATGCAACATCACCATCAGAATTATAACAAATTCTGAATTGATATGTCTTTCCAAACTCCAGGACAAGTCATGTTAGTTATCACCAACACAATTAATACTTATCCTATCAACTGTAAACTCGTAGATAGTTTATACTAGTGTGCACTCCACACAACTGAACTTGTTTTAACGTCCCGAGTTGACAACTACTCGAATCAAATTATATTTAAATAACTCTGTGTTTCATAAAACACCAACAATCCTCCCCCATTTAAGCAATATCCTTGATTCAAAAAAATCCAACAACCAAACCACACAAGTGCTTTAAATGAAAATGTCTTGAATATTGAATTTTCACCTTAGTGAATTACACATTCCAAATATTCGAGAATCGGGTTGTCTCTAAAGATTGAACCCTTCAACCCATTTGAACACTTGAAGATAATCCACACACAAGTTCAAATACAACTCAAAAGCTTATAACCGACACTATACAAGCCATGTGTCCCTATCCATTCATGAGTGTATACAAAGCCAAGCCTGGGCTAATTGAAGCGGCTACACTTCACACTTCATATAGGTGAATCTCTTTAATCGTACACCTGCAAATGTACTTTGTCAAAGGATCCATTAAGAAGTTAAAACTTCAACCTAACTTCCATGCAGGTCCAAACATATTACCTTCGGGATATGAAATCATATGTTTCAATCTCAAACAATAGGCCTTCCACATTGAATTTTACTCTAATGTCGTATCAGAGCAAAATTGGGTATCCCATTATCAAAGATTTAAATAGGCTTTAAGCCCATCCCAATCACCGACTTGTTCACCAAGTCTATAACTAGTCACTTCGTCAAGTGTTCCTATAAATTGTGTTGATATCTTACAAAATCAATTGAAATCACACAATGAGTTATTAACTCATAAATCGCCGTTATGCCTAATTGACTTTTGGCCACCATAAAATTTTATACACAAAATTTCGTATTTATTCTGTCTTTTTACCAGCAATTCTTTTTCCGTTTTTACCAGCAGTTGAGGACTCTACCAATTTCCATTTCACCTCCTTCCTGTTAATTTTCATTTCACCTCTTCCCTGCTAATTTCCATTTCACTTCTTCCTGGGTAAGGACTGGTTACTTGAAGACTTGAATACTCTTGTTTCCTTACATTTTTCAAGAGTCAACACAATAGTATTACAAAATTCTAGAATACTGTGTTCTAAATCATAAATTAATGAATAAATTATAAAATTTATATTCTCGTCAATTATTATATTTAAAAATTATTATTAAGAAATAAAATTAATAATCGTCAGAATTTGAGTGAATATATAGAGCATTCATCTTTACCCGAATAAACAAGGATAATTATGCATTTCGTTAAAAAATTCTATCATCGTTATGATACCTTTTCAGGAACACACTGTCATGTATTTCATAAAAAAATCAAAAAAAATCATCATCGTCATGATGCTTTTTCAGGGATTCACTGCCATGTATTTGATTAAAAAAAATCATGCGTAACAAAATTGATTCTTGTTTTATTGCGTACAACTCCTGGTTAGTGCCAAAGTGCTTTTGATATGCATTTTTACTTTTCTTAATGTTTCTAACAGTTTTGCATATACAATTAATTCCATGTTTCATTACATGTGTACTACCATTACAAACCAATGAAAGTAGTATATACCGGTAATGTTTCTTCGTCATTTTGACGAAACTTAAACAATTTTGTCATTCCAAATTGACAGTCAAAAAGGATAGTTGAACGAGTATATATTCAAAAACTTACCGATATTATTCTGAAAGTTAGTGTTAATATAGTTGACCGAAGGAGTTGCGCATGGAACATTAAGCATCATACTTAATCCAATCCATACACGCGCATTCTTTGTGTGGCCACACGCTGCATCATCCAATATCCCGTTGCATCAAACTTTATCAGAGCCTCCTTCATTAGTGATAGGCAACCACACATTCACTGCAGCACTCCGATACAACTCTACGTTTACTATAAAGAGAGTATCAAAGCCAAATAATCATCGTGGAATCTATGGGTTATAGGCCACCATGCTTACGATGTCCACTCTTATACAATTCTAACACATCATCCAATATGATCAAAATTAATCTTTAAGATTGTTGGGGTAGATTGTTGTAATACTCATTCCAATGGAAAGCTATAATCACACTTGGATGATTGTGGTAAATATTTTCTTGGATATCGATGTGAGTCGCGTTACGTACGCTTTCCTTAAGAGTAATTCGATCCTATTACAACCTTGAGTTACATGAATTCCCTTCGAGGATAATACAATCGAGAAACCCTCTTGTTCTAGGCTTGAATCGGTAGAATACTTTTGAGTAACCGTACTTTTGGTTGCTACGTATGTCTGAAAAACATTGTCTTTTCCCTAGTTATGTTTGTGTTTTCTGTGTTTGTATACATATTTACTCTCTTGTTCCATGCATGCATATGCATATATATATAGAGAGAGCAATTTTTTTTCATGAAATGAAGCAGCTTTTCATCCATCTACGAAATGTCACGTAGTTAAAATTATGAAACAATACATATTTATTGTTCTTAATTCATCCTTATCCTTTCAATCAAGGATTTAGACACTACACACCATCACCATCAGAATTATAACAAATTGCAAAATGATATATCTTTCCACACTCCAGGACAAGCCATGTTAGTCATCACCAACACAATTAATCCTTATCATATCAATTGTAAACTCGTAGATAGTTTATACAAGTGTGCACTCCACACCACCGAACTTGTTTTAACGTCTCGGGTTCACAACTACTCGAATCCAATTATATTTAAATAGTTTTGTATTTCATAAAACACCAACAATATGCCTGGTGGCTCGAACTCATGTCGGACATGATGTTAGGTGGATTGAAGAATATCGGAGGAGGTGGCTAGAGGTGGTTGGTGTCTGATTGTGATGACAGGTTGAAGAAAGTTATTTTAGTCATTTTCCAAAATTGAAAAATAGGTCTTTCTTTTTCTGCAAAAAAGAGTGGGATAAAGGGAGTAAATTTTTATTTGATAATTGGAGTTTGGGATATTTTTAAAATTGAATTTAGATTTTGAACTAAAATATATTAGTATTACAAAAAAAATTTAACACCATTATTTAATTTTTATAGATACAAAACCTCATTTCAAGGTTAGAAGTTCCTAATAAATTTCTTCAAAAATTTATGAAATGATGTAATTTTTATTAGGATCGTATATTTGAATATTTAATTTTTTAATAGAAATAAATCATAATCATTCAATTAAATTTGATAGGTATATGGTGTTTCATTTTGATAATTTAGTCATTTTTTTTGTACTCCCTTCATTTCACTAAGAGTGACACATAAAATTTAGACTCTTGGATTTAGGTGAAAAAAATGATTGGATGAAATTGAATATAGAAAGTAAAAAGTAGAATGAGTAGATGAGATTGAAGAAATCTCACCAAAATGGGAAAGTGTGTCATTTAAAACAACATCCCAATAAGGTAAGTGTGACACAAATAGATAAACGGAGGGAGTATACAAATATATATATATATATATACACACACACCTAGGGTTTTACTTTAATTTTCTTTTTTGAACCACCTCTATCATCGGAGGTTTTGGGACCCAGTTTGTTACATTAATAATGATCAAGGACATCCCAATCTTTTAAAATAGGGTAAAATGCATTCATACCTCCACAAGTTCTTGAGTTTGTGCAAATATACCCTATAGTTTTTTATAAGTGCACATAACCCTTGTTTGGCAGTGGCAAAAATACTCATACCCTATAATCGAACTGAAATGACCAAAATACCCCTATTCTATTTTAAATATAATTTTGGATAATTTTACCTCGGAGTGGGCTCCATCGTTTGAAAGTGAACAAAAATTCCAGGATTATATTAGCACTTATTTTAAAAAAAATTGGGCTATATCACCACTTGTTTTAACATTTAAGGGTTATACCAACACTTATGTTTTACACTTATATTACTCCTTCCTCCCCAGCTCCATTTGCACTCTTTCTTTTTCGACAGTATTCTCAATCAATGTTTAAACGCGTATTTGTATATATATATATATATGAAAAATAATAGAGAAAAGTGCGTTTTTAATCCTATATTTTGGTCGAAAGTGCATAAATGACCTTGTAAAATCTGAAAGTGAAAATTAACCCTGTGTTTTGGTCAAAAGTGCCAATTTAAACCCGGAAACCAAATTGTGGCCAGAAATGTTTAAAATATTATACCCCTTTATAAAAAAAAGAAAATTTCAGAAAAATATGAAAAGATGACATTACCCTTCCTAAAAGTGTTCAAACTCTTCCATCGGTCAACACCGCCAATCACAGTGGTCAACATCAGTCAACGGTGATCAACATTGGTCAACAGTGGTCACCACCTGTCGCTGTCGTCCGACTGCCGCCGATTGATGATGACCTGGTTAGATCAGTACCTTTATTAATAAGACAGGTTTGATCAGCACTTTAGTAAAAAAATCAGGGTTAAATTTGCACTTATGTAAAAAATGATAGGGTTAGATTAACACTATCATAAAAAAAATCGTTTTTTAGGAAATGTCACTCCTTATAAATATGTCTTCATTACAACTTCATAATTTAATGTATCATAAATAGACTCAAATTTGTATGCCTTTGATAGGAAGTAAGAAACTTTGGTAAATACTTTCCGAAAGAAATTCATAAATTTCGGTAAATAATTTCCTTACAAAATGCGATAACTTTGTAATTAAAAATCGGCACATATTGCTACTTGAATACTGCTATGGATAGAGTCAACTTTTTCAGTATGGAGACCGAATTTGTACACCCCATCCGTGCAAGATAAATTGGCATATTTTGACTTTTGGAAGTCAAACTATGTCCAATTCGATCGTTATATTCTTTTATTATATATGCAAGACTATTATCATGTGAAATGTTGTTGGATTCATCATCACATATATTTTTATATTATTGTTTTTTCAGTTTTTTACACACGTGAATAAAGATATTAAAGTAGTTGAAAATTGATTCAGTTGACTTCCAAAAGTTAAATGTGCCAATTTATCTGGGATAGAGGGAGTATTGAAAATTAATTAGAATTTAACATAAAAATTATAAATATATTTATCATATATTTAGATCATGAAGTTGTACTTTAACAATGGTTAATGAAATATACTTTTTTTTCAATAAATAAATAAATTATGAAGTTTTAATGAAGATATATTTATAAGGAGTTGCCTCTCCTAAAAAAGATTTTCTTTTTATGATAGTGTTAATTTGGCCCTATCGTTTATGGAGAAATGCTCATTTAACTTAACCATATATTTGTTACTAAAGTTTTGATCTAACCCTGTCTTATTAATAAAAGTAAAGATCTAACCCGGCCATCATTTACCGGTGGTGAGCGACCGACGGCGGTTAGGCATTGACCTAAATTGACTAGCATTGACCACCGTTGACCGAAAGCGATCCAGCATTGACCGGCAACAAAGCCTAGGGGTATAATGGTTATTAAATTTTTAGTTTTAAACCCAGGAATATTTTTGTCTTTTTGTGTTACGTCAACGCCTGAATTCCTTTAGTCAACGTCGTAATAGTAAAATTTGGGCATATCTCCACATTTATTCAAAACACAGGGTTAGATTTTCACTTTCAATTTTTACAGGGTTATTTATGTACTTTCACAGTTTAATAGGGTTATTTTTACACTTTTCCCAATAATATTATTGTATATGATATTGTTCAATTCGTCGTAACAAGTAATTTTTAAATATTAACTTTTTATTTACCGTTATTATACGTAGATAAAGATATTAACAGTCAAACATATTTCTTGAACAACGTGATAATGCTTTTTGTGCAAATAGAGTTGGGACGAATGGAGTACTTCATATCTTATTATTAACCTCCGAATAAAATTACAAAAGAAGTTTGGACAATCAAAATTCAGGAACAAACTCGTCTCTTTGCTAACAAATCAGAATCTACGCATAAATTTGGTATAATATATAAAATTCAAACTAACAACACCCAAAATTTGATGCCAATGATCGAAATACTGCTCTTTCTTGTATTTTTTTTCTATCTGTTTAAAGAGTGGGACAACAAAGACATGAGTACTAATGGATAAAAAAAAAGTGGGAGCACTAAGCATACCTTTGTAATCAACTGCGGTAGGGTGATATAGATAACTAGCTTTGAGGTAGAAGCGAGTATTAAAGCGATACATTTGACGTTTACAGAAGGCATTTTGGGTGTGGATAAAGAAGGAGGATTTGGTGAGAGGAAAAAAGTGTACTAGGGCGTAAGAGATGGAGTAAAAGAGTGGCTTATGAAGATGAAATGAGGAAAATGGAGGGAAACACATGTAATATATATGAAAAAAATACATTACCTTCAACGTCACCGAGAGCAGTACTTTTCAAGTGAACAACGCAGTATAAACTGAGAGCGGAGGTTCATTTTCTTCGCCGCACAAGATTCCCTATCCCTTAAAATTCGAATTCAACCCATTAGATTTCAAAATGAAATGAGAATGAATTGGGATTTGAGATTTAGGGGTTGGGAGTAATAAATGGTAAATATACATTTTAAGTTTTTTTAAGAGTGGTAAATCAATGATCATTTCAACTAAATCCGGCAAAGATCACAGTTGACCATATTTTCAAGTGAGACCAATGTCATAGGTACACTTTGAAAAAATGAGGGGCATATTTGCAAAGACACAAGAACTAGGGGGTATGAATGCACAATATCCTTTTTTTAAAAGTTGGGTAAATAAGTCATTTCAACTGAATCCGGAAAAGACCCTATTTGACCAAATTATCATGTATTAGAGACATATGTGCACCTTTAAAAATTCGGAGACATATCTGCACAGACACAAAAATTAGGGTATAAATGCACATGATTCTTTAAATTTAGGCGATCCTATCATATCGAATATTGAGATTCAACAAATTTTCACAACATGAGGTGCATCAAAATTTACAAATCTAGAACTTGCATGTCATCAACGAGATCATTATTGAGTCCGTCTCATTGTGAGACCAAGGACTAAATACAAATTCTTAAAATATAGGATAAAATTAAATTAAATTAAATTAGGGGATCAATTAATAAATAATTTAAAATCAGGGACTTTTCTTAAAGTACTGGAAAACTATGGAGACCAGATCGCAAAAGAACAACAAAAAGATAGAACTTCACGCCTCATCTTCTCCGAGGATTCGCCACCACCCCTCGCCGGAGATGAGTTCGCGTCCCCCACCATTGTTTCCTCCTCCTCCCCCACTCTCGCCCTTCCCGGATCCGTCTACTGCTGTCTATTTTCACAGAATCAAATCAACATGGCGGGACGAGTTTCGAAGTAATTCGATTCACCTGAAAAGATGGAGTTGATACCGGGAATTGGAAATAATTAAACCTCATTCTCTCAGTCCACCGATTGTTAAGGATGTCCAGATATGTGCTTCCAGAGTTGTTGATGTTCCAGTGGAAAACCTTTGTGAATCGTAACCCTTGAAGCTTTCAATAGATATTCTATCAGAAAATGAACGGAAAGTTTAAAGCTTCTGCCTTCGTACGTGCTATCAGAATATCCTATAATTGTTCTGATCCTTTACATTTTGGAGAGACATTTCATTTGAGATTAGAGACATTGTTGTTTGAATAAATCTTGACTCTAGTGCCAATCTTGGTTGTAGAATGATTTAATTGCACAGAATTTTTAAGACTGGGTTTTTGGGTATAGATTTTGGTTTAATACATACAGGTTTGGTTTCCATGGTTATGCAGTCTATGATGAGTAAAATGATATGTGAAGCATTATGAATTATGATCTTGTAAGTTGTAGTATAGCTTTAGAAGAGCTTAGTGGAATAGTCGTGAATGTGAACCTCCTAACAGCCGTGATGATATATCCTGGATAGTGGAAAACGTCAACATATAGGATAGTACTTTTGGTTTATGTTCTACTATACTTTACTTTCCTTGATACCTATGTCTGTCTGGAACAATTATCTTTTATTCTAGTTTATTTAGTAGAAGAGGTTATGTTTTATGTTGCTACAGACATCATTAAGTCAATATTTACATTTTCTTTAGTATGTGCATTTTGTTTTCCCATTTGGATGTGGGAAACACATCTAATTTGTATTGGTTGTTTAAAGTATGCAATGCAAAACTGAGTTTTACTACCAATTTGGGTCTTTCTCCAATCTGGCTTTTAAAC
>JAULKK010009603.1:0-10270 GCA_032355705.1 Rubia peregrina
CGAGAGATGTCGAATTCACTCTTGTAAACTACTATCAAAGAAGGATAGAAGATTTATCTTCACAACAAGTAGTTAAAATAGTGAATAGGTCATGGATTCAAGGATAGATAAGAGGTTTGGAAGCGGATATCAATTTCCCCCAAGGCTTTGTCATTTGTAGTTTTTATCCTTTTTATTAGGTTGTTGCAGGAATAGTATAGTTACTCAATTTTGCTAGTTATCTTGTCTTCATTTTCATAACTTAGAAAAACCAAACCAAAAATCCCCCTCTTTACTTTATTTAAAATATCAATGTATATTTACATCTAGGCTTATATTCACCCTTATATGCATGAACCCTTAGGAAAATTACTCTTCTTTGTGCACGACCCCGATTTGTTACTATCTACTTAATTGTATTTAGTAAGATTTAGAGATTATAAATTGTATCTTTGAGAGGTACGACGACGACGTCCTAGTAGTGTAGTAGTGGTGGAAGAGTCGTCCTCGGTGGTGCTACTATAAAAAATTTAGAATGAGTTTAGAGAACGAAAGTCGGTTTAAAAAATAATTTTGTGATTATTTATTCTTATGAATTCACTGATAATATTTTTACTTGTAATTCATTTAATAAAATTTTCTCACATTCCTCACTTAATTTTGGCAATAAGTACTCTCCTTTTCCATGGATTTGACACACTAACATTTTTTTTAATTTTTTATGAGTTTGACTCACTTTCATTTTTTGACAAAATTATTTTAATTTCATCAACTCATTCTCCTTTTTTTATATATTAAATTTCATTTACTCATTTTGATTCAATGAAATTCAACATCTAAACCTATGGTCCTATGGTGATAAGAGATGGTCTCCTGTGAGGCAGCCTATACTTTAGGCAGGGGTTTTTATGCAATTCTAACACTAGGACCTATCTCTAATAATTTTACAGGGACATATATCTAATATTTTTACAATGACCTATCTCTAATATTTTTCCAGGGACTTTTTTGTCCAATTTTTTTCAACATTTTTCTGTCATCTGCAATCTGTAAAAAAATAAAAAATTTAAACAAATTTAAAAATGTTAAAAAATGCAAAAAAATCAACATGATCATCAAAGTGAAAATTATAAACATCTGCTAAAACTAGCATAACATTAAGGAAAAATCATATAACATCGACTAAAAAATTGCAGCAAAAAATATATAAAAATTCAAATAAAGCAGTAAATAATATTTGAAAAATAAAAAAAATTTTGAAAAAAAAAACTTCGAATACAACTAACAAAACATCAACTAAAAATCATAAAAACATCAACAAAGTTAAAAACATCAATTCCTATAATCTACACTTCACCCATGAAATAAAAAATGTCAACATACGAAAAAAACTACAAAAAATCAACCTATATCACCCCAAAACTACATACATAAACTTGTATCACCTAAAACTCATCTAGAAAATTAAAAACATCAACATAAGAGAAAAATCTAAAAATATCAACCTATATAACCCCAAAAAAACTACAAAACATAAACTGAAAATCATAATCATAATCATAAACTGAAAATCATAAAAACATCAACAAATCTTAAATTATCAATAAAAAATTATAAAACTACAAACATCAACCTATATCACCCAAAAGCTACAAATATCAATTCCTATCACCTAAACTTCACCCAAAAAATAAAAAAAACTTCAACTTAAGAAAACAAAACACTATAAAACATCAACCTATATCACCAAAAAAAATACAAACATCAACTCTCTTATCCCCTAAAACTCACTTAGAAAATTAAAAGCATTAACATGAGAGAGGAAAAAAAGCTAAAAATATCAACTCATATAACCCCAAAAACAAGTACAAAACATTGACTCATATCAACTAAAACCCACCCGAAAAATTAAAACATCAAAATGAGAGGAAAAACTAAAGATATCAACTAAAAAGCTACGGTACCTCAAGAGTATAAATTCTTCACTCTGAAACTTTTACTGAAATTGCAACTCTCGGGACCACTTCATCACGACTCGCGATGGTCTTGTCGCGACTTGCAATAGCTATCCCGGAATACTGAAGCATCCTCTCTTCTTCTCTACCAACTACTCCTAGAACCACCACACTTCAACTCATTTCTCCACCATCTTGCATACGTGACATATGAAAATTCTTGCATCTTTATAGTTCCTTGTTGATTGTAGTGTGCCGACTACATCATTGTCACTATGATTGCTAAACTCTATAACGGTGCTTGGATATTTGTCGATATAAGTTAGATAACTTTATTGGATGATTTCATAGTGGCGAATGCAAGATAGAATGGTTGTTCTTTGAGTATGTTATGGTTATTAACTTTTAATGCTAAACCTAACATTTGAAATCCCTATTTACTTGTGAGTTTGATGTTGTTCTCTGTGATGTTAGTTCTAGATCAGATTGTTCCAAGGAGACAACATGTTGCTCGAGGGGTGAGTTCCTCTACAACATCTCTACTTCCCCCTCCGATTTCGGTACCAAATTCGGAACCAAATTCAGACAAATACATGGGATTTTACCGTACAACTGGTAACTATGTGGAGAAATGGGAGTCACTTTACCTCTTACCTTGAGTTTTATCGTTCTTGCCTTATATGTTGACATTGAGAGCAATGTAATGTTTTAAGCGTGGGGAGGGGTTAAAGAACTTACTTGCATTTATGTTTGATCTTGAAAGATTTTTGCTATTTTTGATTGGAAAAACATGAAAGAAATATAAAAATAAATAAATAGAAAAAGAAAATGAAAAAATACATAATAAAAAGAAAACCCGCAAAGTTAAAAACTCGAGAGGGAAATTTAGGCTACATTGGGGGCCCGAAAAGGTCGAAAACCTGAAAGGGAGTCCTAGGTAAAAATGAGAGGCTAAATGTGGGTGAGATGTGAGCCTAAGAAATATGATGTGTAGCTAGAAAGAAAACCCGAAGGGGCTCCTAAGAAAAATGAGAGAATGAGAGGAAAAGAATTTTTTTGTTAAATATCTACTCATTTTCCAGTGTTGGAGTCCTAAGGTTGCGGTTGACAATTGGATGATTGGGTATCCTACTATGGAAGTAGTTAAAGTAGTGAATAGGTAGTGGATTCAAGGATAGATAGTAGGTTCGAAAGTGGATATCCATTGCCCTCAAGGCTTTGTCTTTTTAGTTTTTACTCTTTTTCTTAGGTTGTTGCATGATTAGCATAGTTACTTGACTTTGCTAGTTTTTGTTGTTTTTACTTTCATAATTTAGGAAACCAACCAACCAATCCCCCCCTCTTTAATTACTTTTATATCTATTTACATATATATAGGCTTATATTCACCATTGCATGCTTACACGCTTGGAAATATCCCTCTTCTCTGTGGACGATCCCAACTTGCCAAACTATCTTCTTAGTTGTATTTAGTAAGCAATAGGGCTTATAAATTAAATCTTTAAGAGGTACAGCGACGACCTCCTAGCCAATATTTCACGAGACTTCCTTAGGAGGGTAAGACTGCACTAGCCAAGGCTTTCCTGCTACTGAACTTGATTATACAGCCTAATATGGACTTTCGAGTGGTATTAGGTGTTCCTTATAAGTTTAATGAGAAGCAGAAGGATGAGAATGACCAGGTTCCGGAGCAGCCAACACATCTCTTCCCTACCGACCACAGTTCGCTCAGTCAGCCCTAGATTTTCAGCAGTTTGTGCCATTCCCTCAGTTTCTGCAGTTGGTGTAGATGTCGATATTTGATCAATATCCAGTGCCACAACCCTCGGTTGAGTGGGTATTTGGAGTACCACCACTATATCAGGAGCCTATTCACATTCAAAAGGAATCCTACCTATCTACAGGGGACGGTGGTGGTGATTCTCTCAGGCACAACGTCTCTTACCACTATGATGTTTTTGCATAGTCTAGCAGGCGCAGTAGCCGTAGGGCTCCTTCCACTTCTGATCCACATCGCCACAACGTATCTATTCCCTCTCAGCACAAGATGTATTCATGGCAGCATCCTCAGTACAACTCATTCTAGGAGCACGACCCTCAGGGGTTCCAGTCGGCATCTTCATACCAAATGTGAACTCAGCCACAATGATAGGAGCCGAAGTGGATACAATCGTGAGACGATGTCATCTTCGGAGTTGGACAAGATATACATCGGCTTAGCGCCCATCTAGACTATCATGAGTGATACACTTCCCAGAGATTCGATTGAGCCGATGACAACCTTCACCACCTCATGGCAGATATGGAGACGCTGCAGGACGGCATGAGGGAGATCACTGATCGGATGAGAACATCAGGCATTGGAAATGCTAATAATATTAGGATCTGCACGAGTAGGGGCAAGGAGCCAGATGTCGTAAATGGCACTGAGCATTCTTTGGTGTTTCCAACTTTTCCACTTACCTTGGTTACATGCATTGGGGGAAATTCATGAACTAAGTATGGGGGAGAGGTTGGAACACCTTCACGGTGGCATTTCCTCTGTTTATGTTCTAGCCTATGATGATTGTTTTGATAACTATTTTTCCTTTATTTTTTTTGTTATATCCCTCATTTGAATTTGCGAACTTTTGGTTGTTTGTTTATTTTTCTGTGTGAGGGCACCTTTTTGTAGTTTGTTTGTGGGGATGTTTTGGGATAAATCTTTGGTTGTGTAATTTTTTTTATTTTTCATGAACTTTATGTAGTATGAAGCCCAACTTTGGGGAATTTTGTGCTAAACAAAAAATAAATTGAAAATTTTGAAATATATATATATACACACTCGGCTAAGTTGGAAACCTGAAACGCCAACTTAGGAAAAAATGGGAAGAAAGCCAGGATAGGTCAAAAGACCTAGGTAAAAATAAGAGAGGCTAGGCTGAGCTAAGTTGGAAAACCTGGGCAAAAATAAGAGTCTGTGTGGAAAAAGGTGAGAAGTGAGTTCAAAATGTGTGAATACTAGGATGAAAACCTGAAAGGGCTCCAAGGAAAAATGAGAGAAATTGGAAACGGAAAATTTAAAAATCATTTGGCCATCTTTGGCATTTTCTTCATCAACATCTCTTGGATTGTCTTTGGCGGCTTCTTCGGCGGCTTCTTCGGCGGAGTAAGCTAGTTTAGCACTTATCATTCTACTTTACTTTTTTCCCTTTTTCTTTTATGTATTTTTGGTGGATAGCTTACTTTAGCATCTTCGGGGAGAGTGAGAGTTGTGAGATTCTTACAATCTTTGGGGGAACTAGGGAAGCTTAGGAATAAGTTGAATGTATTGGTTAACTTATCTCTGCATGCTACATTCCTCTTAGATCTTTTCTAGTTTTTGTTACTCGAGGACAAGTAAAGGTTTAACTGTGGGGGGTTGATTTTCACCTTTATGCATGCATTAACCAATGCATTCAACATATTTATTATCATGTTTTGTTTAGTTGATTGATAGTTTTAGTTAGGTTTAAACGACAAAGAGTTTAGACGACCATTATTGGTTTTCTTGTCTAAATCCCATGTTTTGTGGAGTTAATTAAAACAAATGGACACTTTGTATTTACTGACACCTAGATTCTCCTTTGTGATAATACAAGTAGGTTGCTCGTTAGTACTATTTCATCATCATTTTTTAGTAGGCCATCTGTGAAGGTGGTAACAGATATTTGAATTCGTCAGAATGGTAGAAAATATTGAAGTCCATATGTAAGAATGGTAGTAGATTAAAGGCCACAGACTCCAAAGTGTGGTAGTAGATGGAATTGAGCCTGGAAAAGGTGGATTTGAAGTTCAAGAAGGTAAAAAATGGAAGACGGTGTCAACCGGCTAAATAAGTAGGTCGGCCGACCAGCCGGCACGAGCCTTTGCACGAGCCCACTTCACCCATGCACATTCCGTGCAAATTGGCTAGCAATGCCAGTGCAAATTTACACGGGTCGTGTAGGCTGCGACACTAGTACTCGAAAATCACTCCCAAATGTCTAAGTGCACAGATCATTTCATTTGACATCATCCGCGCCACTACAAGTTCCAAAACAAAGACTAGCCCACATGGTGTGAAAACTAGCATGGTTTGCACCGTTTTACTGAGTAAAAAGTCCTTCTAGCCCATGGGCCCCACCGAACGACACATGGCATGCAATTGAGAAGTTCTAAACAAGGCACCAGCTAGGGATGATCATGGGTCTGGACCCAACCCAGACCCACAGGGTCTAGACCAGTTGAGTCGGGTATGGGTTAAAAAAATTAGACCCATCGGGTTCGGGTTTGGGTTCGAGTATGGGTCTAGATTTTAGAAAATGGGTTCAGGTCCGGTTCTAAAATATTAAGACACAAACCTGACCCCCCCCCCCCCCATCCATAGACCCATATTACCCTAACTATATATATATATATATGTGTATTTTAATTTCTAAATTACTTTCATATTTTCCTTGTATTTTTATTTTTAATTAATCAAATAATGTGTATTGTATTTTATTTTATTTTTGAAAATTCATGTCCATATTGAACTTGAATTATTTATATTTAAGATAATGCATATTTTATTTAGTGAAGAAAAAATTAGAAATATAGACCCATTTAGGAACCGTTTTTGGACCCAAGACCCGTTTAGCACCCATCGAGTTTGGGTATGGGTTTAAGATTTCCAAACCCTACAGGTCCGGGTCGGGCCTGGGTCCAACTATTTTTTTTAGGTTTGGGTGTGTGCAAGTGGGTTGCCGAGTACGATCGACCGTACACTAGTAAATCAGTGAGATGGTCCGAATGGTTATGGGTAGAGATAACTAGAGTAGCAAGCTAGGGTTAGCTTTGCAACCATAGAGCCATCGATAAGATGCCTACTTCCTTTTCCTCTATAGGCCTAGGGGTAGAGCGTTCGTAGTGTTCCGCCTGGGACGTAATAGCACGGGGAAGAATCAGGCATACGCAATGAGCCACTGCCGTTGTTGCACTCCCCTAATTACCGGCGAGGGCCATGGAAGATTTTATACACGCACCCTTATGTGACATATATGAGGAATTTTTTACCATCGTCTGCACTATGTGTCACAAACACTATAATAGGTTTATAGTTCTTATATGTGATGGAATCGAGAATTAAAAAAACATTAATCATGTCACGCATATATTCCCAAGTATTAGTTTATATAGTTTATTCTCGTGATCAATTGAATGTTAGTAGCTGTTAGTGACCATCCCATCTCTCCATAGCCTTTTTACCTACACTGATTATTCCTGACACGCAATCGGATTGACGACCTGATTGTGGATGTAGTTGACTCTTAGATTCTTAACATCTCTGTAAACAACCCTGGACTTGCCACTATCTACCCTTTTTGGTAGCTTAGTAATAGGAAAGGGAGAAAAAAATATAAATCTTATCTTTGACCCTTAAAACACCAAGCCTCCTCTCAAGTTTAATGACGTCGGGAGGGGGCGGGTTACCAATCACATTTGCAACTCTCTGTCACTCTTATTTTTATTTTCATCTTGTGCTTTTATCAGATGTTGTTGTATTCACAATTGTACCTTCTCTCTTTACTATGTCAGCTCTGGAGTAGAAGGAATGATTACATCTGTGAATGATACCATAGGAATCATAGTCGGTGGAATTCCATAAAATGCTTTATAAGGGGTCATTCTTATACTAGAATGATAGGATGTTGTATACCACCATTCTGCAGTACCTAACCACGACTTCCATGTGTTCGGTTGATCTCCACAAAAGCACAACAAATAAGTCTCTAAAACTTGATTCACTCTTTCTGTCTGACCGTTGGTTTGAGGATGACAAGCAGTACTAAACTGCAATTTAACTCCTATATGTTCAAACAAATCCTTCCAAAAATGGTTCATAAAAATTTTATCTCTATCACTTGTTATCGACTCTGGCAAACCGTATAATCTGTAATATTTGGATAAAAAAACTGGCTATGGACTGAGCAGTGAGGGAATGTGATAAAGATAATAAATGAGCATATTTAGACGGGATATCCAAAATTACCAATGTAGTATCACACCCTGGAGAATAAAATCCATATTTATGTTTTGCCAATTCTAAGTAGGAATAGGTTAAGGTTGAAGCAAACCTGGAGGATGGAAATGCTCACCTTTATTTTGCTGACAACTAACACAAACCTTCACGTAAGCCTCTACCACTAGTAGGATCCCAAGCCAAAATAACACTAATTCAATCCTTTTTTGTGTAGTATTTTGTCCGGAATGTCATCCTAAAGACGATTCATGCATCGTAACTATGATCTGACCCTTAATATTACCAGAAGTTCCCACATATATCTTCTGATTCTTCTTTATAACTCCATTAACATACTAATAATGAGTAAGGTCTATTGACCTTTGACTTAAAATCACCTAAGAAATAATCTCCTGCGCCCTTTAATCTCCTTCATTGCTATCCATAATTTGTTGAATCCATTCCGGACAAGCTAAAGATATGGTATACACTCTTTTGTGAATCAGAAAAGTATTAACTTGATTGAGTTCACTAACTACTTCTATACTTTCACAGTGAAATTTCCTTCCTTGGTACTTTTGTTGTTGCATATGAATATAATCAGTACCATAAACTTATTTTTCCCTCTCCACTACTTAGGACCAATCCTTTACAGTGCTTCTGTGAAGGAACTTTTAAAATTTATACCACTAACCTTCTCCTCCTGAGCAATATCAACAACTGGTTCATCCCCATTTTCATCATCAACTGGTCTTCTTGACAATGTATCAGTTACATTGTTATCAGCCCCTCTCTTGAAATGGATTTCAAAAATGTATCCCAATAATTTCGTAATCCATTTATGCCGTGAAGCACTTGTGAGTTTTTTATCTAAAAAGTACTTAAGAGATTGATGATCAGTCTGAATTATAAATTGATTACCCAAGATAATGCTTCCACTAGTCTACTGCCATAATAAGTGCCAACAACTCCTTCTCACAGGTGAACGACCCTTTATTTCTAGCACAAAATGACTTACTTATGAACGAAATAGGTCTCTGGTCTTGCATGAGAACAGCTCCATTGCCTATATCACTAGTATCCATTTGAAATCTGGTAATTGTAACACTGGAGCAGAAATGGTTGCAAACTTCAATTTCTAAAATGCCTCTGTTTCTAGTACATTCTTAATGAATGAATCTCTTCTGAGAAGATCATGGAGGGTTCTACAAATAATTCCATAAGAAGAGATAAACCTCCTATAATACCCACTCAGGCCTAAAAATCCCCTCAGTTGTTTCACAGATTTAGGTACAGGTCATTTAGTTATACACTCCACTTTTTGTTTGTCCATGGCTACTTCTTGTCTAGGATGATATACCCCAAATATTCTACTTGAAGTTGAGCAAACACGCGTTTGGATTTCTAACAAATAATTGGTGTAGCCTCATTTATCTCAGAATCATTTCTAAATGGTTTCTATGTTCTTCAATTGTTCGACTGTAAATAAGGATGTCGTCAAAAAAACTAAAACAAACTTCCTCATATACTCCTTGAAACCCAAATTCATTAAGGCCTGAAAGGTAGCCAGTGCGTTAGTGACCCTAAACGGCATTACAAGAAATTCATAGTGCATGTTATGGGTTTGAAAAGAAATTTTGGGAACATTTTCAGCCCTTACTCTAATCTGATGATATCCATAGCTTAAGTCTAACTTAGTGAAGATCTTAGCACCATTCAGTTCATCCATTAGCTCATCAATGATATGATTTGGGAACTTATCTTTGATGGTCAAGTCATTAAGCCTCCTGTAATCGACGCACATTCTCCAAGTGATATCTTTCTTTTCAATAATATCACAGGTGGTGAAAAAAGATTGATTTGTCTTGAATTTTTTGTCTCATTCATCTCCTCAACCTGCCTTTCTATTTAATCTTTATGTGTGTGTGCGTATCAATAAGGCTTACTCTTGAAAGGTTCAACTCCTTGTTTCAAATATATAGCATGATCAGTTGGCCTGACTGGTGGCAACAATCTGGGAATTTTGAACACATCTGCAAACTGATCTGTAACTCGTTGAATCACTTCAGGAACCACCTTATCAGTTGTCTATTTGTTCCCTCCAACCTGCTTCAATTGAAATTCATCCTTAGCATCATAATGAATTTCATGCACTACACATTTATCTACCTTAACTTTCTTACAACTCATCAGTTCTTCTCCAACTTCCTTTAACTCCAGATCATAGTTCGGAAAGGCGGATGGCGGTTCATGGCGGTGAAGCTCAAAAAGTCGCGGCGGTGAGGCGAGACAGAAGCCTTGGCTAGTTTCACATATATTATTTTAACAATAAATA
>JAULKK010009622.1:0-10270 GCA_032355705.1 Rubia peregrina
AATGTCGCATAAAAAATTAATATTTAGAAAATAGATGTTAAGACAAATCTAACGATATGTCACATGATACATTTATTGTTTATATATTAATTTATAGTTAGGGTCAAAGTTTGTAAAGTTTGACTCTGAAAAAGCAAATAAGAAGTTTAAAGTGGGACGGAGGAGTATATTCCAACAGCATCAAGCCTAGATAGATATGTACTAAAGAATTTTCCAATATTAAAGAAAAACAACATACTGTAAAATACAGTCACGGAGAAAGAAAAAACGCTCCCATATAGAAAGACGCACACTTCACGTAGGGAGAAAACCATCTGAAATTATTTCTCAGTCTTTGTTTCCTGTTAACTTTCCACGGCTTGTGAAAGCAAACTAATAAAAAACATTCATCACTTCCCGACGACCGTTATGTGATGCTAACCTTTCATGTCCTGCAAATTTGAGGTCAAAAACATAATTATGGTTTTCTTCCTTCACATACAAATCTTTTGGGGAACCAAATATATTTTGAGAAATTTTATGTTTTACCATATTATATTCGATTAATGGGTTGAAAATATAAAAATGAAATCAATTTCCATTTTAGTTTTAATTTAAGATTAATGTTATTTATGCGTCTCGAACCTGGCCAAGCTATACCACAAGTCTGTTTGTCGCAATTAGTAGGAAACAAGCCCCAGGAAGTCACATGGAAAAACTATTCCGATGCTTAAGTTAGTCAACCGTATGAAAGCAGTATGAGAATGAATGAATACTAAAGTGTGTACATACCTTGTATTTATACTTGAATAACCTTGTTAGTATTTGTGTATAACTTGCCTTCTTTTCCACACCATTATTTCCAATAAATACAGTAAATTGTAGACTATTTCCATTCGGCTATGTTGGGCTGAAATAGGTCCAATGCTTTCTTTGGACTCACTAGGTTAGACCATCATCAAAAGCCCCAGAAAACTAAAGATCTCCTCGAGGCCTGGGAATACTCGAGATAATTGGATGATGGTATCATGATATGACATCTCGAGGCCACTCGACCATATGATTGTGTCTCAATATGATATTTTGAGGTCGCTTGTCCATAGGTTTATGTCTCACACCCTCAAGATGAAGTTTGGTTTTCTCATCTATACTTTTTTTTAGAATTTGTAAGGATAAGCATTTTGGTCAGTTATGAGAGAGGGTACGTGGATGACGGTTCTTTTACAGGAGATATCAAAAGATTCTCACGCCTTTTCAAGTTTTTGAGATAATCATTTCACAGCCGTCTTTTCTGCCTTCATAACTGCTATTTTACCTCGCTTCAACTTCCTCATTCTAATTTACAGTTTATTTGAAGAAGGGATTACCAGCATCCACAAATCTCTCCCAATTAATTTCACCATTTCTCTCCCTCCTCTTAAGAAGTAAGTTTCTCCTTCTTCTTCACTCTTGATTTCTCACATCTTTACCATTATGGATACTGGCTCTTCTACTTTGGGTAAGATTTCTGATGAGAGGGGGTTAATTGACAAATTTTGGCCAGAGGAAGGGCATGTTCACTCATCGAGTACAATTAAAATAGTGGGAATAGAGGAGCCCAATCCCATTTTGGAAGAAGCAAGGAACTTCGACGAGTCCGATGAAATTGGCCATATATTCTATAACCCAGATGGATTTGTTATTACAGACATACCTCATGGAGAAATCCCCCTTGTTTGGGTGGCCGACAAAGTGATCTTTCACTACTTTTCCAAATAAGTTAGCTTTTATAACACATGCTATGTACTTCCTCTGTTTCAATATTATATATTATTGGTACTATAAGTTTGGATAATTCTTCTTAAAATGTGAAATGATCGAAAAAAATTGATTGACTCTAAATAAAAGTAAGATAACCAAATGGAATTAATCTAGACTTTAAGAAAATTGAAAAGTGCTAATAATGAAGATTAGTTTCGTTCTCCAAATTCGTTCACCAGTGAGGACGAAGACTGGAGCAAAACTGATTTATTTTAGAGAGGATAAAAAATTGATATAATCATATGGGCTTGTCAAGTTGGAGCTTCCTAGCCGTTTTAGGCACGATTAGTCAATATTTGTCCATATATTATGTATCAAGTCACTTATTGGCAACTTGACATTTTTCGAGATAATCATTTCATAGCCGTCTTTTTGGCCTTCATTATTGCTATTTTATCTTGCTTCAACTTCCCCATTCCATTTTATAGGTTATTTGAATAAGGGATTACCAGCATCCACAAATCTCTCTCAATTAATCTCACCATTTCTCTTCCTCCTCTGAACAAGTAAGTTTCTCCTTCTTCTTCACTCTTACTTTCTCACATCTTTACCATTATGGATACTAGCTCTTCTGCTTCGGGTAAGATTTTTTATGAGAGAGGGTTAATCGATGAATTTTGGCCAGAGGAAGGTCGGTTTCACTCGTCGAGTTCACTCGTAGGGTACAGTTGTAATCACTTCATAGCCAATTTTTGAGATAATAGTGTCACAACCATCAGATTTATTTTAGAGAGGATACAATTGATATAATCACTTGGGGCTTATCAAGTTGGAGCTTCCTGGCCGTTTAAGGCACGATTAGTTAATATTTGTCCATATATTATGTATCAAGTCATCTATTGGCCATATATCCTATAACCCGAATGGATTTGTTACTACAGACATGCCTCCTGAAGAAATCCCCCTTGTTTGGGCGGCTGTCCAAGGGAAAGGTCCTCTAAGGATTAACAATGACGTTGTTAAGAGATTAATTAGATGTGAAGTATGTACCAAGTTGTGGTGATAACATAATTTCACTGAGAAAGTTATGTTCGCGAGGGTGCAGGTTCACCAGTGACAATGATTTCTGCAAGGTGTTTAAGGGAGGTAAGATGATCATCAAATGAGTGAGAATTAATCATAACTTTTTTTTTATGTTGGAGGTTTGAGCAATGGGTCTTGCAACAAACTTGGCATTCACAAGGATGAGTTGAAACCAAAGAAGAAGATGCAATTCACATGTGTTGAAGATGTTGTATTTGAGACTCTAAGTCAAGGAAGGACTTGCTAGGAATACTCCTCAAAGTCCAAAAATAATAAGAATTGAGTTAGAGGTCTCTATTCTAAATGGGCTAAGAGAATTAGGCTCAATAGAATTAGACCTAGCGTTATGGTATAGTTTCAGTATAAATATCTCATATTTGTGCTACAGCCTCCATGTGTGAGTGATATAAATTTTGGGGTTGATTAGAGAGAATAAAATTGAGTGTGGAGAAAAATTGTGTGTTGAGAGATGAAACATACATTGTAAACTTTTTCTATTTTCTAGTGGAGTGGAATCATTTGATTCCCGTGGTTTTTCCCGGTTTGGGTTTTCTACGTAAAATTTGTGTGTTTGTTCTTTTGGTTATTGATTGTGTCTTTTCTGGGAGTAAAGGAGAGATTTTTAATCTTGACAAGGTGAAGATCGAGATTAAAATTCCCAACAATATGAAGTGGGGCGGAGGGAGTATTTGGGCAAACTCACATGCCTATTTGATTTTTAATTAGGAACATTACCAATTTAGAGTAAAACATACAACATATTTAGAGAAACATCACATATTTAGAGTTTTCTTTAAGGAAAACATATTTACTCTAAATATGTAATGTTTTCAATCAAAACTCCAATGTTTCACTTGCAGTTATCGTAGATTATAAACCCCTAACTCATATTATTCTAACTAAACATTGTCTTTCAATATGCCTATGGATAGGTAGTCTTTCCCAAAACTGTCTACAAAATAAAAGACAAAGCCTTGGGAAAGATGTGGTTTAGTTAGAAAATATGAAGTTAGAGGTTTATACTCCGTAGTAACTACAAGTGAAATATTTGAGTTTTGGTTAGAAACATTACATGTTTAGAGTAAAACAAATATAAAGTTATATGTTACTTATTTGTGTTTTTCTTTTGCGATTCTTTTTCTTTGATCTATAATTTTTAAATATCTTCTGAAACTGTTTAGTATAAAACGTTATAACTTTAGTTTGAAACAGAGACATTAAATAATAATAAAAATGAAATTTGAGCCAATGGAAGGTAAAAGGAAAGAAAGCTGAGGTTTTACCTAAAATAGGAGTCTGAGTTTACCCAAATACCTTATAACCCAAATTCAACCCAAATTTTAATTTCTTTGCACCCGCAAATTTTCAATCTTTTAACTTAAAATGATTTTTACACTTCTAACCCTAACTTTAGGTTGAAAGTGCCAATATAACCCTGCAAAATGAGAAAGTACCAAAATAACCCTAACTTTATGACAAAATGTACGGTTATAACCTTTTGGTCTATTTCTGGCGTACATTTAAGGAATTAGCCGTTGACCAAACTAAAAATGACAAAAATACCCTTGCCCCCCCAAAAGTTGAATTCTCATTTTACCCATCTTCTCTCTATCACCCATTCTTCTTTCCCACCACCCGCGAGACCTAGCAGCCTAATCCACCACCGAGACCCACCGTTACTCAACCACCGCATCCCGATCCATCGTTACTCGACCACCTCTCGACCATCATCATCCGACAACCACCATTCAATCTCCACTATGGCCGAAAAATTCTACAAATCTGCCAACATATCCACTGCAAATCCAACCGACGAATACACCTCACCTTCGATTGGAAAAAAAGCAAATACATGCGATGGATTGTATTTTGGGTTCCTGGTTTGGCTGAACGACAGGAGGTGGTGGTGGATAGAAGAAGTGGTGGATTGTTGGGGGATGGCGGTGGAGAGTAGAAGGGGTGGTGGAGGCGAACGCTGGTTTGCCGTAGGTGGAGCTGGATGCTACATGTGAAAAAAGAAAAGAAAAGACTGAAGAAGAAAGAAGAAGACATGTTTTTCTCTTTTTTTAATTTATAATTTAAGGGTAAAATAATCATTTCCTTATTCCGTCCAAATCTCCCATCGACGATTAAAGTCAACGACCCACAGGGTTAGATTGACACATACATCATAAAGTTAGGATTTTTTTGATACTTTCATGTTAAAGTTAGGGTGATTTCATCACTTGATTCTAACTTAAAATTGCATTTTCATCCACAACATATATTAAAAGAGGTCATTTTTGTCACATGTCGCTTGCATAGTTCTCCATTGCATTTTGTAAGATTTTCCTTTTTCAAATTCAGATCTTTGTACTTATGTCACAATTATATGTATTTTTCTATCATTCATCTAGGTCCCAGACACCTTAATACAATCACTCTCATCCTCACTGAGTAGTTTTATCTTTGAAAAAATTATATGATAAATCAGATAATTTTGATATGAATAAAAATATTTGTTCAAAATCAGATAAATTATTTTGACAAAATATTTATTGAAACTATAATAGAAACATAAAATATACTCCCTCTGTCCCATTATAAATTGCTTATTTACTTTTCAAGAGCCAAACTTTGAAAATTTTGACCCTAAATATAAATTAATACTCCCTCCGTCCCGCTTTAAATTGCTTATTTACTTTTTGAGAGTCAAATTTGATAAACTTTGACCATAAATATAAATAAATATATAAATAATAAATATATCATGTGAGATATTGTTAGATTTGTCTTAACATCTATTTTCTAAATATTAATTTTGTATGCGACATTATTATATATAACTAGATATATTTATGATCAAACATGCTTATTGAAGACCGTGAAAAAGTAAATAAACAATTTAAATTGGGACGGAGGGAGTACATATTAATATTTCAGCTTGTTCCTTTTCTATGGTTATACGTCCATTTATAATAAACTAACGCTGTTGTTATGTGTTTAACTTTTGTTGTAATTATCCATAGAACAAACACCACGCCTAAATTTCATAGGATTTTTGTCACGGTTTTAAAATATACGTTTGACCGTTAATATGTTTAACGATATATAATAACAATAAATAAAAATTGATATTTAAAAACTAAGTACTATGATGCATTCAACATCGCATACGATAATATTTATGTTTATATATTTATTTAAATACGTAGTTAAAGTTTGATTGTGTCTATGTGTAGTTTAGTTTGAGACAAAGGGAATATGCGTTCTCTGTACAATTACCGCTGTTCCAATAATATTGAAAACACAAAAAAAATACCCGCAATAAAATTTCACTTCCCGTTACAGTTGAAAGGGAAACCAAAAACGCAAGGAAGATTAGGCAGGAGATCTGTCATATAGTAGCTCGAGGTTTTGCTCAAATCTAAAAAAGTAGGCGCAAAATAAATCCTCGATTTTGCTCTTGTAATTTATCTGTTCTTCAGCACCAGCTTACAGGAGCGCAGATTTTCAGCCCTAATTTTGTTAATTTGTCTGTAAATTGTAATCATATACGGCGATGTGGAATTCAATCGATAGATATAGGAAAAATCTCAATGAAATAGCGCAGGAAGTCTATGACGATGACGGTGAAGGCGGGGAGCTCTCCTCCCGCGGTTTGCGCGATCGGGACTCCAGTTCGTTGTTTGATCGCCGGAGCTCGCACAATTTCGCGCATTCGATGACGCCGACGCATTCTCCTGCTGCCAATGGCTTCGATTCCGCTCACAATTATCAGGTGCTCGTGGTTTCCGTTAGTTCTGTTCAGTTTTTTTATTTTCTCTTGAAATTTTGGGGGTTTTGTGTGCAAACAGGTCATAGGATGGAGTTCTAGGGCTCAAATTGAATGTTATGTTAGCAATTCGTTTCCATGTTTAGTTAGGTCATGCTGGAATGAATTGGATACTGTTAGAGTTCAAGTGCATTGTAGTTTATGTAGTTAGGGGAGATGACATCTGCAGGAATGACTGTCTATTAGTATTGTATAAGCTCGGAAAGTTGAATGTTGTTATGAGTAGTTGTAGAATTGAAGTTGATGAGGAGGAATCATTATTGAGTAGTTTAGATATGAGTGGAGGTCGAATATAGCTGCACTGGATTGCACTCCTGTGATCTGAGTGTGTAATGAGTTGAAGATACTTCTGTAATCTGGAAAGAGGAAGTTTGTTATGGGAACCGGTGAACTAATTAAGTTAACTCACCTGAGTTTCTGTCTGCTGATTATCAATGTTAAGATGTTAAGAATCCAGAGCGTTGCTGGGTGTAACAGAACAGTCATCTGATTACACCTGGAGATTAGGACCTTCCCTCATTTTTCAAATGAATAAGGTGGAGTATGTTGCATTTGATATAATTATCAGCAAAATGAACAAGCTTGGAGATCATCATTTTTGGGTTGTATCAGTCTTACCTTAGACCATATATTAAAAATTGCCACTCTTTGGACTGAGATCTTTAGTTGTTTTTTTATTATTAAAACTCAATTTCTTATCGATGTCTCTTTTTAAGTTTACTTTGACATTGAAGGTTGGTGAAGCTTGCATAATGTTTCTATGTAGGAGTATTAGTTAGTGACTTAGCTCTTTGTATGTTCACTTGTGATAAATTCTGGGATCTGACACAATCATGTGTCCATGGGAATTGGGATTGAGAGGTTTTTTGACTCCAAGAGAGTATTGCAGATTGAACAGTATAAAACCGACATCAAGAGGCTTCAGGAATCTGAGGCAGAAATAAAAGCACTGTCAGTTAATTACGCAGCTTTGCTGAAGGAGAAAGAGGTGATTCTAGTCTCTTAATATTTTATTATCAGTGTGTTTTTTAAATAGCGTTTATTTTTTGAGTTCCATTTTCACCTCTCTATTAACCTTTTCTTCCTCCCCCCGTCAAACCGATGAGAACTTTCTTAGACTGGGGGCGACCTTACACAAAATTCTGATTTGGTTTAAGTTATATGGAGTTACAGTACAATACTGTTGTTGATAGTTTAAAATGGGTTCCTTGTAAATGCATGGTTAGCCCATGTGCGCGTCAAAGAGTTCTCGTGTCTAAGCTTGTAAGCGTATCTTATACGTATTCCACCACTAATTTTCAGCTCTGCTTTTGGGGTTTACCTGGAAACTAGCCTATTGGCCCTATTCCACATTTTATATGAAAGGGCCTACTCTAGCTGATTCCTGTAAAACATTGCTGTAGAAAAGCAGTTTAAAATTACCAACATTTTCCAAATTTATAGCCTCGGACTTAGTTCTAACTTCTAACCTCAGAAGCCTAAATTTTAATGTTAAAGACCTGGTAATTAAATTAAATTCAATCTTTACCTCTAATTAAACAATTCTTTCTTTGATAGAATCAAATATTGAGACTGCATGAAGAAAATGGGACGCTGAAGCAAAATCTTCATACAGTGAATGCTGCTTTGGCTTCCTCTAGAAGCACCAAGGTAATAATTGATCTCTGAAGTTAAAGATCCATCCATTCATTTCAAACTGTAATATAGGCAATTCCAGATCTATATACCATCTTTTTATTAAGATGTTACATCTACTAATTTTTGACATTTGACTCCAAATAACAAGTCTTTTGTTGGGAACTTTATCTTGCTTGTTTGTATTCAGTACGTTCAAATGGTACCCTCCTGTCAATATTACTAGTTTCTCAGCTTTCACTGTTATAGTGGCCTTCATCATGAGTCATGACTAATGCTATCTATAAACTGTTTAGGGTAGTGACCAGTCACCCAAAAGCCTGAATAAAAGCTTGGTGAGAACTCGTTCAAATGGAAGCCCGTCACAAAATGGTGGTGTATCTAAACAGAATATTCAAGTCAATGGAATTGGAGGTTCTGAAAAGGTAATGCCTGCACCATATCACGCCAGATTATAACACTACCACTTGTATGTTTGAAATTCGAAGGTAATGCCTGCACCATATTGAATGTTGGGAGTGGATTTCTACTTTTGTAGCTGAACAAACCTCCATAGTTTGTCCTCACCCGCCTTTGTCTCTCAGTTTTCTTTTAATTTACTATATCCTTTCCACCATCATTATGTGTCAGGATTAGTGTTTTTGCATTCTGCGTAGTTTCATGATCTTTTTTTGGTAATAAAAAACTTGACAACTGATGTGTACATGCTTCTAGGAGGTCACAGGTTTACTTGAGGAGAAAAGTAGAGCTTTCAGTGCACTTCAAGCAACTCATGAATCAGAATTAAAACAGTTGGGGGCAGAATTGAAAAGAGAGCGTGAAAAACTCACCGTCATGAATCAAAGAGTGGAAGGTATTCCCACAAAAAATTTCCTCTTATCCCTTGCCGCTTGAGCATTTGATTTGATTCTTGTTTTTTTTGTTCTTAGAGGAACGGAAACTCAGAGGATCTACTCAGCAGGAGTTAAGCTCATTAAGAGTGCAGAAAGATCAGGTGAGTCGTAAATTATTACCATTATTGTCAGTTGCTTTTGTAACCTTTCATGTTGCATAATTGGTTGATTTAAGATTTTCATTGTGATATGCTCATACTTTGGTACAACCCCACCCTACTGCCTCTCCACCCTGACTCTGTGATAGCATTTACACAGAATGTCTTTTTTCCCCCCACAAGTATTTATTTCCCTTATTGTCGACTGCTTTTGTATCATTTCATGTTGCATAATTTTCTGCTACCCGATTTTCACTATGTGTGACATACTTTGCTGCAACCCCATCCTACCAACTCTGTGATGGCATTTACACATAATGTTTTTCCCTTTTTCCGACAAGTTTTATTTTCCCTTTTCTTTCGCAGTTGTTGTCTGAAAAGTCAAAAATTCACGATGAATTGAACCAGAAGATATCCGACATAAGAAGATTACAAATGGAGTTGCAAAGAAAAAACCATGACGAAACTGATGAGGCAGTGGATAATTTGAGAAGAGCAATTTCAATCCTAGAGAAAGAAAATAGTACACTAAAGGTAGCAATAATTTATATAATACATAATCTATCAAGGACATTTCCTTATAGATATAGTAAACGTAATTCTGATTGTTTTGAAATTTCATTCCCAGTATTGATTCATATGTTATCCATTTTAGATTAAGAATGATGAACTTGCAGCTTCCTTAGAAGCAGCAAGGGATAGTTCAGCGAACAAACATCAGAGTGAGGTCAGCTTCTGTGCTTCGGATTTTCAAAAACCTTATTTGCTTTAGCCTCTGTATTCCCTTTCTGAGTTGAGCTACTTGTCTAAGCCGGTGCTAAGCAAAGGTATTTGTGAGATATATGCAGTTTTTAAGAGATTCAGCCTGGAAAGAAGAAATGGAAAAATCTTTGCAAAATCTGGAGAAAGAATCAATGGAAGTTCGCTTAGAGAGGGATAAAGCCTTGCAAGAACTTAAACGTCTGAAGCAGCATTTGCTTGAAAAGGTCCGTCCTTGCATGCAAGGATAGTCATTTTTTCACCATCTC
>JAULKK010009631.1:0-10270 GCA_032355705.1 Rubia peregrina
ATCGAACCAGAGTCCAGGAGTATGAGGCAATGCCTGAAAATCAGTGTTGTTGTATCCATACAGTTGTTGCTCATCATTGGGAAGTCTTACGTATATTTTCAAAGTAGCTGCCAAGATGACTTTAAAAACATTAGTGATTGGATTTCCATTTGGTCTATTATCCCCTTCCCTGCAACCTTCGAAATCCGGACAAAAATTCAAGTGTTTCCACACAAGAGCAAACTGCAGGAATTCCGAATCGTAGAGACCAGTCATTAATGTAGGGAAGAGCGAAAATTGCAATAACTGGGACAAGGACTACTAGGAAAGACCGGAATGCTCTGAATCTTCCCTTCACCGCGAGACTCAGCATTGCTTCCACAAGTTGAAATCTAAGGCTCAACAGCTTTTCTTCATAATCATCTCGCGTATCTGCAGGCTTACTAGTTCTGTTTCGCCTGCGAGTTGATGATTCTATACATCTTTGGAATGACTTACACTTACAAAATCCAAACCTGTTGCGCTTTCGAGTTTGAAACATTTCTATTTCAAACTGATAGGCGAAGACTGGAACCAGGGAAACAATGTGGCCGCTTATTCTAGCCGCGATCAACGCCAAAGCGGTGTAGAAGAGAGCCTTTTCTGTGTAGCCTATGCACGCTGGCTGATAGAAGGTCCCTGTGGGCTTGTCTAGAACTGGTAGAGTTGACATTGACAAAATCCCCAAACCGTAAACCTTTTTTTAAAATTAAAACCGTCAATGACGGGGATATTAGGGAATACAACCCTTTATATTATCAGATTGGCCAAATAGCCAACATTTCAATGATCTTTACATCGAGATATTGGAGGATCCCATTTACACAAAGACACTATATAGATGATACAATGTTAATCTATGGCCAAAGTGACAATAAGAAGGTACACAAAGACACTAGCTAAATTTAACAATGCTAAACAATGGTCTAAGTGACAGTAAGAAAGATACACGAAGGCACTAACTAAATATTAAATAATGATCAAGCCTGAGTGATAATAGAAGGGTGTATAGTAGGATGAGTGGTTTTCACTGCGTGGCTGTGTAGTAATATCGACCCAAAATCACCAAAAAAAATCCATCGCAGCAGTAAGCATCAGATTAAACGCACAAAAAATGATTCATCCACACCTAAGACCAACTTTCAGACAACCATAAACGAAGAAAATTAAGCTCCCCAACTAAAAGTCTGGTCGGTCTCCATTGAACCTGTTCCGACCCTTTCACTAAAGTAGGAGACCGTGGCCACTGTCCCAATTTTTTTACTATAGGTGTATAGGAATCACAAATAATGTGTAGAATAGTCTCTAAGTCAGTATCTGAAAAGATAAGACAATTTAAATTTTAAAAAATTAGATTAATTTTCCCCAAACGTCCTAACGAACCTGGATATACAAATATGAAACGGAATCGCCAGTAGTAAATTGTTAAAATGACTACGACTCGGATTTCTCCTAACCGCTTTATAAAATAGATCTGAAGTCAGTAAGGCTGAACCAAGCCGTTTTACCAGAAAAAAGGTCGCCGAAAACCTATATTGACAAAGATATATCTAATCCAATGCCTAAAACGAAAAAAACAATTGGAGTTCTACCCTTTGAAATTGAGGGAAAACGAAAGCAAAAACAGAATTGAAAAATATAACCCATCACAACTAAAGTTAAACATGAGGTAAAAAAAGAGAAAAATAAAAGGAAAAAGAGTTTCAAACTCTCCTACGCTGCGAAAGGTTACCGGATCGTGAAGGGCTCCGGTGTGCCTGACCGTGCGTGGCTTTAGCCAGCTGTGCGTGTCCGATGTTGGAGGCGCGTGTTCAATGTCAACAGCGCGTGGATGCTCTTTTTTCCTCAACTAAGATTCTCATGTACGAGGGACTCCAGATCTGTGTTTCAATACCCGTCGTTTCGTCACCTGTGTATACCGCCCGTCGTTGAAGGGTCTCCATTGTGACCCTAGCCGCGGCCGCTACTTGGCTGTTGTAGCTACAGCCAGCCATGGTGGGAAGCTTCCATCGGTCTGAAAATGTTTGGGTATCACGGATTAGAAAGGCGGGATAAATGGATATCTGAAATAGTTTTTAGTTTCAAACAAAGAGACGACGAGAAGGATCTGCAGGGGGTTTGGAATGATGAGAGAACGAGGGATGTGGTGGGGGAGGGGGGAGGTCACCGCCGGTGGTGGAGAGTGGCGGTGGCCTCCCCAATAATAGATCTAGGGTTATAAGTTTACTCGCTGGTTTTTAGAGAGAGAATGTTTTTGGTAATAATTTTTGCCTCAATATGAAGAACATATTGACTGTCACAATATAGTCGTATAGGAGTAGAATGCACAACACTAAAGTCACGAAGTAATGACTTGAGCCACAACAACTCACAACAGGCAACAACCATAGCCCAATACTCTGCTTCAGCAAAATAACGAGAAACTGTAGGTTGCTTCTTGGTCTTCAATGAAATCAGAGAATCACCAATCGCCACAAAGTACCCAGAAAGAGAGTGTCGCGAATGGGACAAACAGCCCAATCAGAATCACAATAAGCAGTCAACTGTAATGAACAGATGAGGAGAGAAATAAACCTTGACCAGGATGACTCTTCAAGTAGTGAAGAACTTGAATTGCAGCTTGTCAGTGAAGAACACAAGGAGACTTCATAAATTGAGCAAGTGTATGAACAGAATAACTCAGCTTAGGACGAGTAATAGTCAGGTAAATGAGGTGACCTACCAGGCGCTGATACTGCTCAGGATTATCATAAAGGAGGGACTTCAACTTTTGCAAGATCATCATGTTTCTCCATAGGAAAATTAGTTGGTTTAGAAGCCGATACACCTATGTCAAACAAAATATCCAGGGCATATTTTCTTTGTGAAAGAAACACCTCATACGGTCTTCTAGCAATCTCTATACACAAGAAATACTTAAGTGTAGCAAGATCCTTCATATGAAAACAAAAACTCTGATATTTATTGAATTCAGTGATGAGCAATGAAGAACTTCTAGCAATGACCAAATCATCCACATAAACAAGTACATGCAAAGAAACTGAGCCACGAGTGAAAGAAAATAGAGAGTAATATGTATGACTCTTAACAAAACCAAATGCACGTAAAACCTGAGCCAATTTTGCAAACCAATTACGAGGAGCCTGTTGAAGACCATAAAGAGATTATTGAAGGCAAAAAACCTGGCCAGGAGGAGTAGGGTAGCCAGTAGAGGTTGCATAAATACCTTTTCATGCAAATCACCATGTAGAAAAGCATTATGCACATCCATATGATGCAATTCTCAACCACGAATGGCTGCAACTGATAAAAATAGATGTACCGAACTCATCTTCGCAACAGGGGAAAATGTCTCAGTGTAGTCAATTCCTTCATTTTGGCAATTTCCAAGAACCACCAAGCGAGCTTTGTGATGTTCAATGGTACCATCATACTTGAACTTGGTATAATACACTTACTTGCATCCAATAGCAGTTTTATTTAGAGGTAATGAAGATAAAGTCCATGTATGATTTCCCTCAAGTGCCTTAATCTCATCTGCAATTGCAACACGCCAATGAGCCTACTTCGAAGCCTCAGAGTAAGTACTTGGATGTGCACTAGAAGTTACTGCACCCAAGAATCTAGAATGCATATTAGAAAAATTATCGCACATTACAAAAAGAGTTAAAGGATAGAAAACACATGAGGAATGTGACATTGCAGGTGTGGTCGTAGCAGTGTAAGGGTTATTAATATCAGCAACAGAGCAGACATAATCAGACAGATAAGTAGGAGGTCGATTGCAAACACTCTTTCGGATAGTAGGTAGCTCGAACGCAGGCGGCGGTTTTGGGGAGTCGACCGATGAAGCAGGCGATAGAGTTATAGTAGGCAGGGGAGGAGCATGCAACGCATTGTCGATGACGGTCTGTGGAGCATCGAGCGCGTGTGTAACTGGCACCGGAATATTGTGTGATGCATTGAGCGCATGTGGAATCAGCGGTGGTCGGTGGAATCTCGGCAGCTAGTGGCAGGGAGGGATCTGGCAGCGGGAGAAAGGCCGGCAGCAGTAATGGAACCGGCTATGAGAAGAAGGCCGACAACGGTGAGGCTTCCGGGAGAAAAGAATATGGAAATTGTTCTTCATGAAAATTAGCATCACTACTATTAAAGAAAGTATGGGAGGATACCCAAGAAACAAACATCGACGACTTCTTGGAGCAAACTTTTTGCGGAATCTGGGAATGTAGGAAGCAAAACACAAACATCCAAAAATGCGAAAACCTTGTAATTTGTGAGACATCCATAGAGTAACTCAAATGGTGTGCGACCATTGAGGTTTTTCATCGGTGTCTGGTAGATCAGATAAGCAGCCGTAAGAACACATTCTCCCCAGAACTCAATTGGTAGATTAGCTTGAAAACGCAAAGCACGAGCCACATTTAACAAATGACGATGCTTTCATTCAACACGACCATTCTGCTGTAGCGTATTAACCATAGATATCTCAAAAATAATCTCAGATTCAGCAAAGTAGGATCTTAAAGGTAGAAATTTGGTACCATTATCAGCCCGGACAAGCCTAACAGTGCGCCAAACTGATTCTTGACCAAAGCACAAAATTCAATAATTCTAGAGGTAACTTCTGACTTAGAAACTAATAAATAAACCCAAACAGATTGGGAATGATTATCAACTACAGTAAAAAAAATACACCACTAGAAGATGATGTTTATAAGGGCCCCAAACATCACAATGTATTAATTCAAATAAAGAACTACCGTTTGAAGAACTCAAAGGAAAACTATGTCTAGTCTGTTTTGCTCTATGACACACAGAGCAAAGAACAGAAACATTATTTGTGCTAAAATCAAGAGTAGAAACAGAAGACAACACCGTAGAGGAAGGATGCCCAAAGTGCTGATGTCATAAATCAGAAGACGACACTGAAGCAACTATCGAATTAGACTGCAAGATAAGGGGACGATCATTCGTATCTAGCAGGCAAAGCAAATAACCCCCCCCCGGCTATTCACCCATACCAATCACATTCCTCGTACTAATTTTCTGTAGAATGCAATAATTTTTAGTAAACAAAGTTAGACATTTTAAGGCAGACAACAATCTAAAGCATGATAATAAATGGCATCGTACATAAGGTATGCAGAGCACATGAGTAAGAATAACATCTCCAAAATGAATAGAATCATTTTGTGTTGCAGATGACACAGATCCATCAGGCAATATGACATTCACATAATTGACAGCAATAGTAATATCAATCAGAGAACCTTTGTCACCCGACATGTTATATGAGCCTCCCAAATTAATAATCCATGGTAAAGTAAACCTACATGACCCATGGTTAGAAATATCATTAAACTTATTAAATAAATGTATGGTCGAATTCCATTTTTCATCAAATAGAGCAGGACCAAAGTTCGCACGGGTAAGAGCAAGCTGGCTGATGGTTGCAACATGTCCAGGTGGGGACACGGCGGCACCGACAAAAGGTGGCAGGGCCTGGCGGACGTTGGAGGCCAATCTGTCGTTACCAGCGAAAGCTGTCGGCTGAGATGGCCTTGTCTTCTTGGATTTCTGGTTCAAATCCTTGAACCAATATAGTAAACATGTAAGATTGAAATAGGTATCTTTGTCGTGATCCTTGCGATGATAGTGTGTGCATGTGAGATTCTTACGATCAGCTGAAGTGAGAACAATTGACGAAGAACCTAATGGTTGAGGGTGTCGTACATCATATGGCATAGACTCAATTGAAGACTCGTAAGACCGAATGACGGCTTTGTGATTCTCCTCCTAAGTAACAAGGGCATATACGCGCATGACAAGTGGCAAAGAATCAGTGGTCACGATGTTGGATCGCAAGGTGTGAAAGCCTTCATCAAGACCGAGGAGAAATTGATAGATCGTCACATTCTTGGAAAGCATTAATAGCATGGTTGAATATGCATAGTGGTTTGCAAGTTTCACAGGTGCAAACTAAATGAGGCTGGAGTGAGTTGTAAACACTGAATAGCTTCTTCAGTTTGCCAAAATAAATGGCAGTAGTCTAACCATTCTGCCGAGAGTTCTGTATGTCTTCACGCATCTGCAGAATTTTTAGACCATTCCCAAGAGTAAATCGTACTGTAAGATCATCCCACAATTCTTTAACTGTGGCATAGTGATTAGTAGATGGACGCAATAGTGGATCTAGAGTCTGCAAGATCTAGCAAACAAGGATAACATTAACTCCCGGAAATCAACTGCATAAGGATGATTATCCGAGGTTTGGTAATGGTTCCATCAATGAAATCAATCTTCTTCTTGGCAAGCATAGCGCCAGAAATTGCAGCAGACCATTCAAGGTAATTCTCTTCACCTTTCAGGATGACAGGACAGATAGACAAGTCGGGGCCGTCATTAGTACTGAGTTAGTAAGGATCATTCAGAGATCGACCAACAGGGATAGATCCCCCAGAGCCAGATTGTACTTGCAACTGTTTGCGTAAAGTTGAAATCACATCGGTGGCACTGAGATTTTGTAGCTTATTAGCCTCAGTTTCAGCAATGGTGCGGGCTTGCTCAGCAGCATCGGAACTGGAACCAAAGGTGGACATTGGTCTAGATCAGTGATATACATGGATTGGCAGTACGGCAAGCTGAATGTAGTGGCGTGTGGGCTGACGATGTCGATGTGTAAACTTATGGGCGGCACACAAAAATCACGCGTGGCAAATCAGGGTACGTACAACAGCAAACGTTTACGGCAACCGGAGAAGAAGTTGCGGCGAGTCATCGGACTGTGAAAACGGACGTGGAAACCAGCAAAGTATGGCAGTGGAAAATTTTCTTTAGGGTTTCAGGATTTTAGGTAATAATGTTTGTTTGTATTCATGCTCTAGGTTACATTATATAGATGTACAAAGACTTATACAGAAAAGGAAAAAGAATTTAAATCTAATTAAAATTATAAATAATTTTCACATTTAAATTTACTATTCCTTAATATGGGGAGTTAAATTGTTGGAGATGCAACAAATTGACATCCAACCTAACTAGTTTTTAGCAATAACTAACATATTGTAAGGATATCTAAATTATATGCCAACCAGACTGATCGTCTGTACTATTACAGATCAGAGATCCAATAAAAAAAACTGTAACATTGCCCTCGGGATATTAACTTGTTTCATGGAAAAAACATGAACACTTGGCAAAGAGGAGCGTATCACGCATCAATATCACTACGCCAAACAGGGATTTTCCACAACTGTAACACCGCTTGATCCAACCATGATCTATGTTGTCCAAACTGTAAACACCTTGAAAAACATTGATCTAACAAACCCAGATTTATGAAAACCTAAAAATAAAACTACAAATGAAATTGCAAACACACGATTTGTACAAGCAGGTAGAGAACAATACATCAATATGAACAATTAAAATCGAGTTATCATCATGAATATAACGATCTAATCGATTAGGTCGATGAACAAAACCAATCTACGGAGACAAATCTCACACTTATTCAATAAAAAAAATATGAATTAAAATAAACTGTTATTGCTCATCTCCCTATTAGGGAAGATGGGGAACATCTTGAAGATAAAAGGGTGCGGGTTGGAGAAGGGTTTAGTGGACGTGATGTGCGAGAACAATTTGTTTCAATGCTGTTCTTTGATGGACTTAGATGTTAATAAGGGGTCCGTGAAGAAGTTGGTAGAATTAAAATACTTCTTCCGTCCTAACTTAAATTGCATACTCCCTCTGGTTTTCTAACAGTGACTCCCTTTCCTTTTTTTGTTGGTTTTTTAACAATGGCTCATTCCTCTTTTGGCAAAGTTTAGGTTATTTTCATCCACTCAATTTACTTTTTATTCTCCCAATACAATCTCCACCACTCAATTTACTTTTCTTAAACATTGTGCCCTTTTGTTGGGAGCCAATGTTAAGAAACCGGAGGGAGTATAATTTTACACTAAAATTATAACCCTACTAGGCTACTATAATCTACCAGAGCCTCCTCCTCTCCTACCAAACCACCAACGACGCCTCCTCTTCCCCAAACCAGCGGCGACGCCTCTTCCTAATTCCCTAAATCCCCAATCCCTCCATCCCTTTCCTTCCTCTCGTCCCGCCATCAATATGTAACCCTCGTCCCCACGTTTTCCCCCGTCGAATCTGTCCCAGGAACAACAACAACAACGTACGAACATGTCTCGACGGAGCAACACCGACAACGATGAATCGTCTTCGTCATGATGCTCTGGTTGATTTTGCAGATTTGCAGATATGAGCAGGGATCGATATTGTAAATCGATAAAGACGAGTAGGCGGAGAGGCAGCGAAGATAAGAGTATGGTTGCATATATAGGTGGAGAAGTGGCGGAAGCAGAGAATGTAGCGGTGAAGTGACGGAGGTGGAGAGAACGAAGAAAAAAACAGAGAGGTAGAGGCTGAATAAGGAGGACATTTTAGACATTTTACTTTGCCCAAATTAAAAACATGTGTTTTCTCTATCTTCATGTTTGACTGGGACATAGAGAGTACTCCCTCCGTCCCTCTGTCCCACCTCAAACTTCACAGAGTCTTTTTCACGCTCATCAAGAAACTTATCTAATCGCTAATATGTTTAATTACGTATAATAACGGTAAACAAAAAATAACTTTTCAGAAACTACTTGTTATGACGAATCCAACAATATCACACACGATAGTATTATTGTTTATATATCTATTCAAATATGTGGTCAAAGTTGAGCAGTGAATAGTGACATAAAGTGAAGTGTGAAGTTTGACCTAGGACAGATGGGGTGTATGTTTTTTGCCTTAATTAGAATTGGCAATTTGATTTTTTCCCTGAAATCAATCATTTAAAGATGATGGAAAAATGACCAGCACAGAAATAAGTATAATTGACATGCAACATAACTGACCTCCAATAATAACTAGAATACTGCAATGATATCTAAATTACATATCAACCAAAATGATTGTCTGTACTAATACATAATAAAGTTTCGATAAAATTCTAATATCGCCATCGAGGATATTAATTTGCTTTCCACAAAAATTATGATCACTTGACAAATAGGAGCGCATCTCGCATCAGTGTCATTTCGCCAAACATTGACCTTATACAACTGTAATGCCACTTGACCCAACCACGATCTATGTAGTCCAAACTATAGGCACCTTGAAAAACACAGATATGACAAATCCAAATTAATGAATAACTGGAGATAAAAACACATACTCCCCCCGTCTCAGCTCAAATTGCGCATAATTTTTTTCAAGCTCATCAAGAAACTTGTCTAGCCGTTAATATGTCTAACTACGTATAACAACGACAACATTAAGTTACTTTTGAAAACTACTTGTTATGACGAGTCCAACAATATCACATATGATAATATTATTGTCTATATATATATATTTAAACATGTGGTCAAAGTTGAACAATGAATAGTGACATGAAGTGAATTGTGCAGTTTGAGCTGGGATGGAGGGAGTACAAAATACGAACATACAATTTGTACAAACAGATCGAGAACAGTAGATCGACACAATTATCACGAACACAATGATCTAAACAATCAGATCGAAAAATAAAACAGATGCACAACGACAAATCTCACATTTATACAATGATGAATACATCAATTAAGATAATTTATTATTTTTGAAGAGAGTGAACGGTTACGGTATTAGGGTTTAATGAATACATCTATTTAAATAAACTGTTGTTTCGAGATTGTATAAAAATTTGTTTTTTCTAAAAGTTTTGTATATCCTATTATTTTCAAACTTTCAGTTACATGTAATAAAAGATAGAGCATATAACTTTGGTGACCCTTGACTAACACGATCTTTCACCTTCGGTCTTTGGTCTCTTATTTTTTGAGCACTTTTGATCTCTTAACTTGCAGAAGCGTTGAGTCATGATCACATCAAGTCAAATCATCAAATTTGATCAAAACCTTAGTTCTAAGGTTAAAATAGTAATAGCCCTGAAGTTAAGTCATTTTGAGGAAATTTACAATTAATAAATCGAAGTGAAATTTGGTACTGTACTTCCATAATTTAAAATAGTAATTAATAATTTAGATAGAATTTATCTGAAAGTGATAATTATATATTTTTCTCAATATTTACCTTGTGTGTTTTAAGGTATTCAATCTTAGTGGAATTCATAATTAATATTTTAACACCCAAGTGAAAATTAATTAAATGATTTTAAAATTAAGATTTTAAATTCTATGGT
>JAULKK010009642.1:0-10270 GCA_032355705.1 Rubia peregrina
CTCCGAATGATCATTCAATTGAGATTTCCATAGAACGAAAAGATGGGTTATTAGACATGTTGAGAGATCATGAGGGAACATTAAGATATGTGCGAAAAATCCTTTTATGGGATGATGTAGATCCCAAATGTTTTGTCCCAGATAGAGGAAATGAAACCGATCTTTTCGGTCCATGTAGTGAATAAGCCCAATTTAGAAGGTAAGTTGTGTCAAGGACGTTAAATAAATTTTGTTTTGATCATCCAGATTGTCATTTGTAACTCTCTATTTTATGTTTTCTCAATTTAAGTTATTATTATTATTAATACCATTATTTTGTCGTGTTCTTTTGGCAGGTGTGTTTGTCCATGATTTTGAAGAAATGTGAAAAGCAAGGACGGAACACATGAAGGAATGGAAACTTAGAAGAAGGGATGAAAGCTTCAGAATTGGGTAAGAGTAAAAAAATTCTAAATACTAGGAAATCCTTCTCTTCGCGAGTCGCAAAGAACAATGGATTTGTACCCTTCCCAGTCTTTCATATTCATTATTCGCGACATGGACTTCGCAAGTTGCGACCCTATCAGAGGAAATTTTTAAGAATGGGAACTTTCAGCTCTAGAATTTGCGAGTCGAGAATGTTAGTTCGTGAGTCGCGACCATTTCATTCCCACATCGCGAAGGATATATCCTACGTCGCGATATAATCAGAGGGAAGTTTGAAAATTTTAAACTTTCAGTTCCAATTTCGTGAGTCGCGACAAAATTGAGGAGGTTTTTTTAAAAAAAAAATCAACTTACAGATCCTTAAATTTGCAACTCGTGAATAGAGTGTCGCACTTCGAGAAATTTTTGTGACTCACTACCAACTCATCACACATCGCGACAGAATCAAATGAGTTCTGTTTTTTGTGAAGTTTCAGTCTCCAGTTTTTGCGAGTCGCAAACCTTAAATCGCGAGTCGCGAATGGCTGGGTTTGACCAGCTTACCCCTTGACTTCCATGTCGCAAATAGTGAGACTTCATTTGTAACTCCCAACGCCAGCCTAGATTGACTTTTTTTTTTATAAAAAAAAAGTCGAAGGCAGAAGCAGTTTCCCTCTCTTACTCTTCTCCTTTCCTTCGCCGCCCTCCACCATTCTTCACCTCCAATCCACCATTCCGGACAAAAATCAACTCATTTGTCCACTATCTTTCATCTATTGACATATGAACATTGTTGCATCTTTATAGTATCTTTGTTGATTATAATGTGCCGACTACATCATTGGGACTATGATTGGTAAATTTTATAACGATGATTAGATATTTTTTTATATATGTTTTATATTTTTATTGGATGATTTTATAGTGGAAATTTCACGATGGAGTGGTTGTTCATTAGGAATGCTATGGCCATTAACTTTTAATGTTAAACCTAACATTTCAAATCCTTATGTACTTGTGAGTTTGATGTTGTTCTCCGTGTTGTTAGTTCTAGAACAGTTGGTGCCGAGGAAACAAAATGTTTCTTGAGGGGTAAGTTCCTCTGTGGCACCTCTACCTCTACCTCCCCCTCCGATTTCGAACCAAATTCAAACGAATACATGGGATTGCGCTATACATGGGATTTATCGTTGTTGCCTTATATGATTATGTTGAGGGCAATGTAATGGTTTAAGTGTGGGGAGCGGTTAAAGGAATTACATGCATGTATGCTAATTTTTTATTGGAAAACATGGGAAAATTTAAAAAAAAATGAAAAAAGACAAAAATAAAAAGAAAACCCGCTAAGTTGAAAATTCGAGAGGGAAATTTAGGCAACATTGGGGGCCCAGATAGGTCAAAAACCTGAAAGGGAGGCCTAGGTAAAAATGAGAGGGTAAATGTGGGTGTGATGCGACCTTAAGAAATATGATGTATGGCTAGGATGAAAACCCGGAGTGGCTCCTAGGCAAAATTAGAGTAAAAGTGAAAAAGATTTTTTTAAAAAAATCTACTCATTTGCTGGCGTTGGAGTCATAAGATTCTGATTGATATATGTATAAATCGGGTAGCTTAACTTTATAGGACTTGTTGGTATTGGGAAACTTGGCGGGAAAATAAAGTAGGGTTCGAAATTCTTGATTCTTTGTGTACTTCGTTTTGGTCGATATATTGGTATGAAGTGAAGTACGTGCTTGAATGTCTCATATGGTTTTGACTTCATTTAATTCCATTGGATATCAGGATTATTAATTAGGGACTTTGAAATGTTTTTATGGGTATTGGGGTGGCAGGTTTGGTTAGATTTTGGAATTGGGGCCATGTGAAGAAAAATTTCTCATTTGATCTTTGATTTTGGGACTTATGATATTGAGAGTTTTTTTAAGGCTTTGATTTGGGGAATATTAGTATTAGGATGTGGACAAGTGAAATTGTTTTTGTTCTTGAACCTTTTCTTACACGAGGACGAGTAAGGTTCAAGTTTGGGGAGGTTTGATGTGTTCATTTTATGTACAAATTTTGGCACATTTTGGATTCACTTTTGAGCTCTTTTTTCATCTAGATCTTGTTTTTTACCTTGAAATTCACTAAGGAGAGCTGAGAGAAGCTTTTATGCTTTTATGACTTTTCTAATGGATTTTGTGTGGCGGAGCGAAAACATCGAGACTTGAAAACCGAAAACCGTTAAAGACCATTTAGTTCATCTTTTGAAGACTTGAAGACTTGAATACTTGAATACTTGGAGAGAAGTAAAGTTGAGAGAAAGCTAGAAACTAGAAGAAGAATAAGAAAAAATAAAAATTCTAATTCTGGTCACCTATCGCGAGTCGCGACGAAAGTGTGGCCGGAACCCCTTATCTTTTTTCTTGTACTATAAATAGTACACTTTTATTTTCTTTTTGAAAAACTTCTTATCCCTGACTTGCAGCTCTAAAACCCTAGTTTTCTACCATTTTCATATTTGTTTCATCTTGATTTTATTTTTGAATTGCTATTGTTGTTTAGTATGAGTTATAGTAGCCAAACTTAGTCTTCGAAGCAATTGATTAAGGCTTCCACGAAAATTTCTTGAGAACTATATATGAGCTATTTGATTATTTTTCATTGGGCATTTATTGTATTTGTTGCTGAATACATTAATGGTGTTGGAAGTTAGAGTACATAAAATGCTCGTATGATTGCTTGTTAGGGTTTAGAGAAAGTAGATAATTTTCCTCTCTTTTGATAAGAAATCCAAGAGCATGAATTAGAGCTCCTAATGGTATTGATTGTTTGATAAATTCTAGATGAATATGATAATGTCGAATTCATTGTCATATTTGTTTTGTGTAGCAAATGGGAGAAGTCTATGAACGTTGATCGTTCTTGACTAATCTTGTGTGAATGCATTAATTGGTTCAATGCTTAGACACGGTGTAGTGTTTTTTAGTGTTAGTAATCTTGTTGATTCTTCATACTTAATGTCATTAATGGGATACTTTTAGGAATTGATCGACTAAAGGAGTCATTAATGAGGTTTAGCAAGTGATGTCAAATTAACTCTTGCAAACTACTATCAAAGAAGGATAGAAGATTTATCTTCACAACAAGTAGTAAAAGTATTCAATTGGTGGTATGTTAAAGGATAGATAGGAGGTCTGGAAGTGGAAATCAACTGCGCCAAATTTCCCGTAACTTGTTTTTAATCTCTTCTTAGTAGTTTGTTGTATATTACTAGACTTACATCGCTTTCTAGTCAATTAATATTTAAATTTGGAACTTAGAAAAACAAACCAAAACCCCCCTCTTTATATGTTTTTATATATCTATATCCAGACTTATATCCACCCTTATATGCATGAACCCTTAAGAAAATCCCTCTTCTTCACGGAGGACCCCGATTTTCCATTATATACTTAATTGTATTTAGCAAACATTTAGGGCTTAAAATAGTAACTTCGAAAGGTACGACGACGACCTTTCAAATTTTAGGCCACTGCCGTGGAAGAGGCTTGTATTTTTAAGTGTTTGGGAATATTATGTGTGAATATGTGTTAGTAGTAAATATTTGTTAGTTTTCTTTTATTTAGTTTTTTTTTATCTTAGGTTGGCTTGAAGACGTATTGTTTGAGTTCTTGGTGTATGGTTTGTAATCGATCCTCTTTACAAGAACCCTTACACTACGACCTTGAGTTAGAGTTGAACTTTAAAAGGGGTAGGAGGCTTCCTTTAAAAAGTGTGAATAACACCCCTCCTAGTGACAATTTTGCGGAACCTTCTATCTATATGGATCATCAAGAGAAACATGAGGAACATGAAGGTGTGAGAACCCTGGAGGATAACCTCAACACCCTCACATTCGAGGAGGGAATTTCCAGTTGAGGCAAATCCCATTGAGGGAGGTTATAGCCCCCAATATCGAGAAAGAACCAATGTGCATCACATATCTGACGGTTATAGCTAATGGGCATTTTGATTTAAAGTCCATATGGATACACTTGATACCATCATTTCTTTGAAGAAAAGGGGAAGATCCCTACAAACACCTCCTCGACTTTTATATGGTTTGTAATGGGATACCCCCCGAAGGGTTAAATGATGAGCTTTATATGTTATAGGTCTTTCCATTTTCATTGCGAGAAGCTACAAGGGATTGGCTCCATTATCTTCCATCTGGAAGCATCATCTCTTGGATTGAGTTGAAGAGGAAGTTTCTCTCAAAATACACCATCTTGAAGAAAGATATTAGCAATATCATCCATTTGCATGAGGAGCCATTTTATGAATATTGGGAGAGGTTCAAGAATGTGTATCATGGCTACCCGGATGGGAATTTGGTCTATTATTTCTATAATGGTTTTATTTATCAAGATCAAAGGATAGTGAGGGGACCTTGTAATGGTTCTCTTGGGAATAAGTCATCGTGGCAAGCTATAGAGTTCCACAGGGAGCTAGCCAAAGAATTGAGAAATTTTAGCTCAAGAGCCGATTTGAGAAGGCAAAATCCCAAATATGTAAGTGATCCTTACAACAATGGGAAGCTTGAAGACGTAATCTTGGTGACTATAGGGGATGAGGATCGCAAAGAGTTAGTAAGGAAGTGGATGGCTCTACCGTTGCCAAGGTGGGCAATGGTGAGGGTGTGAGTTCTCTCATGATGGGGAGTAACTTTAGACACAGTCTGAGCAGCGGATGTAGCTACATGCCCAATTTGAGTTCTAAAGGGAATAGGGGATGCCCCAGTGGAAGTGTGGCTTATTCAATCTAGTCCAAACAAAGGTGGGGGATATGAGAATGGAAAAGTGCCTCCTTTTTGCGGGACGTTCAAACGGAATCATGCCCTTACTAACCATCCAACAGAGCCGAAGATCACTACTTGCTCAAGGACTCGAGATAAATCAAGGAGGCACTAAGCGAGGTAGTTCAGGAGCAGTCGGTTGAAGAGTATGGACATGAAGGGGACGTACCATGCTCTATAGGGGCATTACATATGTGGTGTAATTATATGGTGGGACCAATAGAGAGAGGGTGATTGAATCCATTACCGGAGCCTAAGATCGACTAGGTTGTTGCTGTAGTGCAAGAAAAGAGGAAAGTTGCGGCTCAACCAAGCAAAGCGGAGGAGGCCGCACCAAAACTTGACAAACCTGAGAAAGTTTGTGTGAAACCAATGTGATAGGATCATTCATCATTGATGCATATGAAATTACATGTGAATGGAAAACCCATCCAAGCAATGGTCAACACTGGAGCTAGCCATTTGTATGTCTCCGAAACAAATGCATCAAGATTGGGGCTCAATTCAGAAAAAGTTGTGTGTAGTTGAAGGTCGTTAATAGTGAAGCCCAACTAGTGCTAGGCTTTGCGAGAAGATGCTTGTTCAAGTTTGGTACCATAGAGGCCACAACATATTTTCATGTTGTTAATATGGATGACTTTGAGTTAGTTTTTGGCATGGATTTCCTTAGAGATGCACGGGTTGTTGTATACCCATTCGACAATTTTCTTTATGTCTTGGGCATCAATCTGTGCTAGGTTAAAACAAACGCAAGGTGATCACCCGGGCATAAAATCTTAGCTTTGCATCTCATCTAGTTCTTAAGACGGTTCAGTGGATCTCTGTGGGGAGAAAAGAATTGAAAGCGAGAAGGGTCTTCACCAGCAATGAGTTTGCCTGATGGATCCAAAGAATTTTTTGAACCAAGTCTGAAGACTGAACATATTGTGCGTCACTCCTCGGCTATGAGAGATGAATATTTGTTTAGCCACAAGGGTAGGAAGCGTTTGTTAATTTTCCAAAAGATCTGGATTCCAAAAATGTATCTGCCGGCCAGCGCACCCCATTAAACTTTCTGTTTCAAGTTGGTTAAACAAGCTAGACCCTGTAGACGTCGATGGGGAAAGAGGAGTCATCATTCACATCAGCAACCTCTTATTGTTCCACAAGTCAGGAGGTAGAAACGTGAATGGATAATGATGTGTACCGGAGAGCATCCAAAGTTGGACATTTCTTTTGTCATCGATCAAGGAGTGGGGGATATAAAATCAAGTTAGCTCAAAATGAAACTGAAGTGAAGCCAAAGACTATGGATACATCAAAGTACACCAGCGCCAGAAAATGTATCAACCTTTTTCTTATGGCATAAGTGTAAGAGAAGAGTTTGGGTAGCGAAGCACCTTGGAGCACTGATGGCTCTGGAGATGTTCCCCCAATTGAGTGAGGGGGAATTTTGCAAGGTTGGGATCATCATCCAACCTCACTACAAATGTAAACACGTATGCATGCCATAAACATGTTGCGGTCCCATGACACTTAACATGTGCCTACGAATGGGTCTCCCTAAAGTGCGACACACATGCCTCTCGGTCGTCTAGTGACACCCACTGTGCGTCAGTGATGTGCTATGCACAATGCTTGAGTCGTTCGTTCCCAATGCGCATGCACGCAACACCCGATCATCCACCAGGCCAGGATACTAAGTGTTTAGTCACAGCCCAAGAAGACATGTCCCAAGCAACTTGTCCCAGGAGTATTCTCTTTTGCTTGTAATAAGTTAGTTAGTAGCTTAGCTTAGTTAGTTGTTAGAGGTCCAGTCCTACGTGCCCTTAGTTTTGTTTTCCTCCATATTGGTCTTGTACCTTGCACATGTAATTGCTTTCGTACACCATATATGTGGAGTGATGAGCTACCCACATTCGGCCCCTAGTTGTCGGGCCTTATATTTCTTCATTTTTTCCTGTGTTGTGAACCATTCCTCCTACTCTAAACTCATGTATTTCTTCTATGTAATCGTCCACGCCCCTCTAAAGGATTAGTGTGCAAGGTGAAACCAAGTTCAATGCGACTGGCCTAGAAACTAGGTGGTAGTTGTGACACTCTATCACGGCTTGGCCGCATGGTTAACTTCTTGGGAGGGTGACCCGTAACACTGCGCCAGACTGTGTCAGAGCATAGCCCATGAAAGATGGCAGAATCTGCATCAGAGCACGGCCTGCGCTATATGGTACGAGCCTCGTTAGAGCACGGCCTGCGCTAGACAGCACTACACGTGTCAATTGTGGCTGCTAGGGTTTCTGGCCTATTTTGGGCCTTTTTATGACCCAATTAGCTACTTCTATATATAATAGCCTTTAGTATTCAAGGGTTCCACAAATAGGCATAATGTATCATTTATTGTCCAAGTAGGTAAGAAGAAAGAGAATAATTATGTTTCCCTCTTGAGTTTTCCTCTTTTCTTTATCTTATTTTCTTAGATCAATGTCGTTTAGCTCAATACTTTCCATGGATATATTTTTTTAGAAGTAGTTAATTTACTTGGGGATTGTGTTTGTATTCATGAATTAATGTTTGTTTTATGAGATTCCTTAGATCTACCTAATTCTATATATTTGTGATTATTATGCATGTTCTTAATAATTGCCTAATTGTCACACTAAGACTGGCACACACCGTAGTCTACTTTCATGTTGCCGCAATTATTAATATTTCCCGGGAAAGGAAACCTAAATGTTCTTGTGGTAACAATAGTCGAGAACTGTGTGGTTGTGTGAACGTGGGTTTGCGAGTCAACATTACGATTGACCAAACACTAGTCTTAGCCAAAAAAATAGTCTGGAGGGTTACAAATAGGGATAGCTATAGCAACAAACTAGGGTTAGCGATCTACAACCCTAGAGTCATCAATAAGGTGTTTCACCCCCTTTGCCATTTAGGCTTAGGGAGAAGCATTCGTGGTATAGTGTCATGGACGTAATATTGGGGGAGATTTAGATATGCACAGCATGCAGGGCCGTTATTGTATTCTATAATTATGGAGGTGGTGGCAATGAAAGATTTCATACACACCCTACATGACATGTATAGAGAAGTGTTGACCATCGATTATGCCATGTGTCATAAACACTAGAATAGGTTTCTAGTTCATGTATATGATTGAATCGAGGATCAAAACAACATTGATCATTTTACGCAAATACTCCCCAACTGTGAGTTTACATAGTTTATTCTCGTATTAATTTCATGAAAGTAGATGTTAACATTCTCCCCACCCCTAGCCTGTTTTACTAACACTGATTGTTCCTAACGCTTGATCGGATTGACGACCCAATCGCAGCTATGTTTATTTGACTCCTAGATATCTAACATCTCTGTGACTGACCCTGGTTTTTGCCACTATCTATCTCTTTTGGTAGTATAATAGTAGGAATGGGAGAAACAATATAAATTTCATCTTTGACTCGCAGGTAATAGTAGATTACCCGTGATTCATTTAGATGACCCTGGGAGGGGCGGGTTAGTGGCTATTCCTCTAATATCGGGTCACCACATTTTTTAGGTATATTTTTAGGATGGAAAGTGGTTATCCCTCCAATTTTTACCATTCATATGATCTTAATTGATTAGACCTTCTTCCTAGTACACACAGTTTTCAAGAATTTGACATAACTAGGAATTTGATCAATAGAATCTAGAAATGGGATACTCACCTCGCAAAGCTTGAAGACCTCAAGAATTTCTTTATTATCCGCCTCCAAAATTTTCTTAACCTTCAAAGTCATTGGAAATGGTGGAAGAGGTGTAACCTTCTCAATTCTCTAGTGGAAAGATCTCGTTCGTTATAAGTGAACCCCGACCTTACCTCCGGCACCACTTCAACTAGGTACTCGGTGCCTTCTTCAACATGGATTTCATCTTCAAGTCATGATTTGGTGTTCTCCACCACTCAGTCATCCTCTCGCAATTTTTCAATCTTGGGTTCTTTCACCTCTTCTCGTTTCACAATGTTATGGCATTCACATTTTATCTTGGATTTAACTCGAGTTGGGGGGAAGCTTCCCGGAGTTCCTTGCTTCAAGTTTGCTGATGAAGTTACGCAACTGCCCCATGTACACCTTGTGATTTCTTATGCTTGATAAGGCTCTTGTGCCCAACTCATGTATATCTCTCATTGTCTTTTTCGTTAAAATTTCATTGCTCTTGTTCGCTTGAGAAATGTCATAAATTAGCTTCTTGTGATCCTTAGTAAATTCCTCCTCAGATATTTTAAGTATAAGTAAATTGTGAGAATGAATTTTTTTTATAATTTATTAAAAGGGAAAAAGACAATAAAAAACATCCATCCCAAAAGGGAAAGTAAGTAGTATCTAATAATACAACACGGTCACTCCCTCTGTTCCTTTTTTATAAAGCATATCTTTATTGAAATATATTTAAGAAGATGGAAATTTTATGGATCAAGTTATTTGAGAAAAGGAAAAATTAATATTAGTGGTTAAAAGTACTCCACATGTTCCAGCTTTATTTGCATAGTTGTCATTGTCACGTTGTTTAAGATATATGTTTGACTGTTATCATGTTTACTTACGTCAAATAATGGAAAATAAAAGGTTGATATTTAAAAACTACTTGTTAAGAGGAATTCAACAATATTATATACCATAATATTGTTGTTCACGTAAGGGAAATTACACGCTCAGTACGTGTAGTTCCAATTTTTTGGATCTCAATATCTGGTAGCTCGAGGAGCTTTCCACTCATCAAGATGGGTTGCTCAAGTAAAACAAAGAAATTGACAATGGAGAAAAGGGAGAAGAAGAACATGAGCATGAATTGAGATCAGAGATAGAAATGGTGCGGGAGGTCATGATGGAAACGATTCAAACCCCACAATATCACAAAATCAAAGTCCCCAAAATTGTGATGAAGCTAGGAGTGCTGAGTAAGAAGCTCAAATGGGAAGACAATTAAGAAGAATGTATGGAAAAGGAGAATTAGAGTTCTCTATTTTAAAAAAACAGCAAGGATATATTAAATACTATGATCCAGCCAACATAGAGGGGTGGGTGA
>JAULKK010009653.1:0-10269 GCA_032355705.1 Rubia peregrina
TACTTTCAAAAAAGCTAAATTTTACCAGTAAGTCAATTATTGATACATTATGTTGAAGCTTAATTGTTATTTAGAGATTCTACTTTAGTCCATAAAAAAATAATTTCTTCCCAAATGGATTATCCTCTCTTATACATACCTCCTCATAGTTAGTACAAGATATTACCTATGTTCATCCATGGTGTGATTAACTTATTTATTATTCCTTCAGAATGAGTGTATAGCCACCAAGTATGCTATTGGAAATTGATTAAAATGAAGCCCGGTCTTCATTCTTTACCAAATAGCAAACGATATCTACCGACATTTTTTCTTATTTAATTTAACTATACATATTTTGATTCTACATGGGTTATTGTTGATTTGAGGCATCCATTATTTTTTCATTAGTAAAAAATAACAAATTTGAATAAATTTGGTTAGTACCAAAGCTTCTCATCACTTTCCCTTCTACTTGATCCCGAGTCAAAGCCCATTCCTTTGATTTTTTTGCTGTAAGATAGGGCCATTTTTTTGCCTTAAGGTACATTTAATAAAACTAACTTTCACCATTAAGTCACTTATTGATACATTATGTTGAATTTTTATCGGAATTTAAAGATTCTACGCTAGTCCTTAAATAAACAAGTTATTCACAAATACATCATCCTCTCTTATACCTACACATCCTTTATAGTTAGTTCAAGATACTACCAATATTAATCCACGGTGCAATTACCTTGCTTCTTATTAATTAAGTATGATTGTATTTCCATAAAGTACGTTATTGGAACTTGATACAAAAAAAGCCCAATCTTCATTCTTTACTAAATAGCAAACAGTCTCTTCCGGCTTATGCTCTTGATTCTTTTAACTAGACATACTTGGATTTCACAAGGGGTGCTGTTAATTTAAGGCATCTATTCTTTGTTCATTAGGACAAAACACCTAATTTGATTACAGTTGGGTAGCACCAAAGCTTCCCATCACTTTCCCTTCTACTCGGCCGAAGTTAAAAGATTCCGAGTCAAAACCCAGTACTTTGATTTTTATAGCTGTAAGATGAGGTCTTTTTCGGCCATAAGGTATTTTCAATCAGCCTAACTTTCACCATTAAGTCACTTACTGATACATTATGTTAAAATTTAATCAGTATTTGGAGATTCTACCTTAGTTCTTCAATATACTGGTTCTTCACAAATGCATCATCTTCTTCTATACCTACATTTCCTATATAGTTAGTTCAATATACTACCTATATTTTTCCACGGTGCAATTACCTTGCTTCTTATTACTTAAGTATGAGGGTATTTCCATCAAGTACGTGACTGGAACTTGATACAAAAGAGGTCTGGTCTTGATTCTTTACCCAATAGCATACAGTCTATTTCAACATATGTTCTTGATTCTTCTAACTAGACATACTTTGATTTCACATGGGTCATTTTTTTAAGCATTCATTCTTTGTTCATTAGGATAAAAGATCGAATTTGAATACATATGGGTAGCACTAAAGCTTCCCATCACTTTCCCTTCTACTCGGCCAAAGTTAAAAGATCATGAGTCAAAACCCAGTCGTTTGATAATTAAAGCTTTAAATGGGGTCTTTTCAGCCTTATGGTATAATTTTAACCAACATTAGTTTCACTGTTAAGTCACTTATTGATACATTATGATGAAGATTAATTGGTAGTTAGAGATTCTACCTTAGTTCTTCAATAATCAAGTTTTTCACAAATGCATCATCGTAACCTCTATGCCTACAATTCATGTAGTTAGTTCAAGACATTACCTTTATTCATCCACGGTTCGATTACCTTGCTTCTTATTACTTAAGTACGAGTGTATTGCCATCATTTACTTGATTGGTACTTGATACAAATAAAGGCCGGTCTTCATTCTTTACCAAATAGCTAAAAGCCTCTTCCGGCATACACTCTTAATTCTTTTTACTAGAGATACTTGGATTTCGCATAGGTTGTTTTTTATTTAAGGCATCCATTATTTGTTCACTAGAATACATTTGGGAATCTCCAATGCTTCCCATCACTTCCCTCATACTTGGTCGAAGTTAAAAGATCCCAAATCAAAACCCAGTCATTTGAATGTTAAATTGAAAGATGGGGTCTTTTTTGTCCTTAAGGTACTTTCAATAAACCTTACTTTCACCATTAGATCACTTATTGATACATTATGTTGAAACTTAATCGGTATTTTGAGATTCTACCTTATTTCTTCAATTAACAGGTTCTTCACAAATGCATCATCTTTTCCTATGCCTACACTTCCTATAGTTGCTTCAAGATATAACCTATATTCATCCATGATGTTATTACCTTGATACTCATTTTTTATTGACAACTAGGGACGAAATACACCACCACTATTTGTACCTATTTATTAAACCTTCTTTCATCCGATTTGGTGTTATTTACCTGATCTAAGCATTTCTACCATTAAAAATGGGCAAATCTGGTTGTAAGAATATATTGAAATCCCATAGAATCAAATACAGATCCCAAAAATCCCCTAGTCAACCTCAAACTCATGATTTTTCAGTTTCAAACAAGCAAGCTCATGCGAAGGGTATGGAGACTATTTAGAAGATCTAGATCAGTAAGACAAAGATCTAAACACAAGTGGAGCTAAGTTAGCTGCTAGAAAAGAAGATTATGAAGAAATGGAGTTGGTGACCCCACCAAATCTGTTTGATCCATTCTTATCCACTCAAAGGGAAAAGAAACTTCATACTCACAAGCTAATCTAGATATGGATGAGGGAAAACATGATGTAACACAGAAGACTGCTGGTTCTTCCTCTACAAAAGTGTCATGGAGAGATATGCAACAAGATGAGGTAGATATTTTTTTGACTTCACTCTTTGAACAGAAGAAGCAATAAGAGATAAAATTTGATACCCACATTGAGATAGATGAAATGGTTATGGGGGGAATACATAGGGAAGATGTAGGAGAGAACATTAAAGGCTGGGATCAACAGTGGTTTGTAAGATTCTTGGGGCTTTCCCACATTTTTATGTGATGAATGGATTTTTTAGGAGGGTGTGGAAACAACATAACATTGTGAAAATATGGCTTGCAAAACCAGGTATTTTTTTTGTTAAATTTGCTGTGAAAACCTAAAGAGATCAGGTGCTAGAAAAAAGAGTAATAATGTTTTATAATAAGCCAGTTATTATTCATCAGTGGACTCAAAACCTTGATCTGGATATTCAAAAAATAGTCTTAGTATGGTTGCAACTCCCCAAACTGGATGTAGTTTATTGGAAGCCAAAAATCTTAAGCATCATACTCAGTCCTATTGGAGTACCTCTAAAATTGGATATGGAAACTAGAGATTTGGAGAGACTCAACTATGCTTGAGTTTTGGTGGATGTGAAGATAGGGAAGAAAATCCCGAAGAAAGTGCCGCATCTAGATGAAAATGATGTGATCCAAAGCCTGGAAATTATATGTGAATGGTTGCAAATCAAATGCAGCATTTGTTCCATCTATGGACATGCTGGAGAGATAACTACGGAAAGAAAGAGCAGCCTAAACCGATTCAAAAACAAGTCTATGTTCCAGTGAAATAATCTGTTTCAACCGTGGTCCCAATGAAGAAAAAGGAAACATGAAAGCAGAAAAGTTGTGATCAGAAGGAAATCAAGGAGCAAGAAGAGGATTTTAAACCTGTGATCAGAAGAAAATAAAAAAATGTTGTGGAAAAGCAGTCTAAGCTAGATGATTTGTTGCATAAATTCAGAGTTGGTATCTCAGAACCATAATAGGCAGAATGCAGTGGAAATGGAGGTATTATGTTCAATCTTTTATCAGATCACCCTGATGATACATAACATACTGGCTTGGAATCTTAGAGGTGTAAATAGTGGGGTAAAAAATTAGTTTAAGGAGTTTTGTTTATTTAATCATGTTGGTTTTTTTGCCTTTTTTTAAAACTAAAGCAAAGAAATAAAATTAGAAAAAAATATGGGGCAAGCTTTGGCTCAACTGGAACTTGGAAACAAATAGTTCTATTGTAAATAGTGGCAGAATATTGGTGGCCAGGAGAAGTGATTATTTTGCAGTGAAGATATTGAGTAAAGGTGATCAATGGATTGACATGGAATGTGTTCTTAAGGAGATGAATTTGTCTTTCTATACTACAATGATCTATGGTAATAGCCAACCTAAAGACAGGGAAACATGTGGGAATTCTTGAAAAAGGCAGTGCATAATGATAAACCATGGTTGATCATGGGGAATTTCAAAAACCCCTTGAGTTTTGAGGATAGGTTGGTAGGAGTGCCAATTCAACAACATGAATTAGATGATTTCCAATGAGTAATTTTTTAGAAGAAGTTGTATGAGGTGAAAATAGTAGGCCATCAATATACATGGTGCAATAGGAAGAGAGAGGGTACTTGTCAATAGGGAATATATAGCAAGATTGATAGGGTAATTATCAATGGGGAATGGCTTGATCAGCTGACTGATTCAATCTGTCATGTGATAATAAATGGTATTTCCGATCATTTTCCCTTGTTGCTAAAATTACAAAAGTTCCAAGAGAAGGTATCCAAGCCTTTGACATTCTTCAATATGTGAACCTTATCACAGAAGTTCAAATCCATTTTAGAGGAAGTTTGGGATTTTGGGGAGATAAGAAATTGACACAGTTATATCAGAGATTAAAGATGCTGGAATCACCTCTAGGGAAACTGAACGAAGAGGAATATCTATAATTATGAAAAGCTCTATAGTGGCAAAAGATATATGGGAGAAATCTCAAAGGGACCTTGCAGATGATCCAAAATCATTTCAAAAATAGGAACTGGAGGCAGAAACCAGATTAGAAGCAGGCTGAATGTGAGTATAGATGTCTGAAACAAAGGACAAAGGTGAAATGGCTAAGGGAAAGAGATAGGACTACAAGCATGTTCTATGCAATGCTAAAAATCAAAACATATTCTAACCATATTGTCACACTGCCAGATGGAAATAGAATGATACAGGGCAGGAAAAATGTTGAACATCATCTTATACAGTTCTTTCAGAAACATTTGGGAAGTGTGATGAAGCCTGATATGAAGATCAATCCACATGTGATAAATAGGGGTTCAGTATTAACAATCCAGCAGCAGGCACAATTTATCAAACCTGTTTCAGAGAAGGAAATATTTGAAGCCCAGAGAAGCATTAAATCCAGCAAAAGCCCATGCCATGATAGTTAATCTAGTCACTTTTTTAAAAATAATCATGGAATATAATTGAAGAAGGTGTAACTCAAGTAGTTCAAGGATGAGAATTTCAGCAAAGCTGTGATCAACCTAATTCCAAAAAATCCTCAGCCCCAAAAACCTGTGAACTACAGGCCTATTTCCTGTTGTTCAGTTATTTAAAAGATGGTGACAAAAATCTTATGTGACAGATTAGGAACTGTGATGCCTATACTGGCTAATAACAGCAAGTCTTCTTTTTATGAAAGATAGAATATAGTCCACAACATTCTACTTATACGGGAACTCCTACACAGGTACATACATGGTCACTTAAAACCTAGCTGTCTGATCAAGGTAGATATCTCTAAAGCTTTTGACAGCCTTAGTTGGGATTTTTTGTTCCAATGGTTAAAGCTGATGAAAATTACAGACTTGTTCTTGGAATGAATCAATCAATGTGTTGCTAGCTCTTCTTTCTGCCTCTCAGTTAATGGTACTCTTACTGTCTCCTTTGCTGGGAAGAGAGGAGTGAAGGAGGGAAACCCCCTCTCCCCATTACTCTTTGTCCTTAATATGGAATACCAGACTATGATGTTTGATCACTAATTTTGCTTAGGAAAAATTGGGTTTCATCAAAGATGGAAGAAGATTGGAGTTCACGGCTTGTTTTTTGCTGATGATCTCTTGATCCATAGAAGGTGTAAAGGGCATTCTGATGGAATTCCAAAAACAAATGGAATGGCTATGAATGAGAGGAAATCCTATATATTTTTCTCCAAAATGAGTGAAGATAACCATATTTTATTAACTGATATACTGCATGTTACAAAGGGTGAATTCCCTCTGAAATTCCTGGGATTGCCATTGATAAAAATTCAAAAGAATGCAACTTGTATAATTCTGTGGGAAACAATCACTGGGAGATTAAGGAGTTGGGAATCCCTGAATTTGTCATATGCTGGAAGGGTGCAAGTTGTAAACACAGTACTCTTGAGCATTACAAGCTTCTGGACTAGTGTTTTCAAGCTTCCTGATAGCATACAAAAAGATATTGTGGAGTTATGCGGGAACTTCATCTAGGGGAGAGAAAATGAAGAAAGGGAATTCACTGCAGTAGCCTAAGATACTATGTGTAGATCTAAAGAGGTAAGGGATGAGGATTGAGAGATTCTTCCTTGTAGAACAAAGCTTCTTTGTGTAGGCTCATTTGGGATGTCTGCTCTGAAAAATATATATTATAGGTGCAATGGGTACATGCATAATATATTAGAGGGAAGTACTTCAGGAAATATAAAGGATCACAAACACATAGCTAGGGTTGGAGAACAATTACAAGACTGAAGTTACAAATGTTTGATCACTTGGATAGTTGTATACAAAAAATGGCAGATTCTGTATCAGGGAAGCATACAACATTTAGAAGGGAGGAAGACAGAATGATCACATGGCAAGATTACTATGGCATCCTAGAATTCTTTCTAAACAAAGGTACTTGTTATGGATGCTTTTTAAAGGGAGATTGAACACTATGGACAGATAAGTGAGATTCAAGATCATACCTGGGGTATGTAACTTTTGTTAGGGGAAAGAAGAAGATGCAGCTCATCTGTTCATTTAATGTCCTTTATATTGTATCTACTACAGAAGCTGAACCTGAAAATAGCAAGAAACCCTAGAGAATTGAAGAAACATCTTTATCTGCTTATGATCATCGTTTGTTAGGGGAAATGGTGTACGTTGCAGTTATACTCTACTGCTTATTATCATTTATGTATTGAAAGAAACCCAAGAATATTCCAGGATAAAAACCAAAAGATTGAGCTGCTGATTGGGGACATTAAATTTGAATGTAAATAGAGAAATGTTAGACTAGTTGGATTTTAATTTTGATTGTCTTTGTAGATAATTTCTAGTTATAAAAGGCTAAGGGCGTGGCCTAAACTATGTTTTAGGTTGCTAGTTGGATAATATAATATATATTTCCATAAAAAAGTCACGTATTGATACATTATGTTGAAGCTTAAGAGGTATTTAGATAATCTACTTTGGTCCTTCAGTCAACATGTTCTTCACAAAAGCATCATCCTCTGCTATACCTACACTTCTTATATTGAGAACAAGATATTACCTATATTCATCCACATTGTGATTACCTTGCTTCTTATTACTTAAGTGCAAGTGTATTTCCATCAAGTACGCTCTTTGAGCTTGATACAAACGATGTCCAGTCTCCATTCTTTACCAAAATATCTAACTTTTTCTTCCTACATATGCCCTTGATTCTTCTAAATAGACATACTTGGATTTCACATAGGCTGTTTTTAAATTTAAGGCATCCATTATTTCTTCATTAGGATAGAAGATCGAATTTGAATATATCTGGGAAGCACCAAAGTTTCCCATCACTTTCCCTCATGCTCGTTTGAAGTTAAAAGATCCCAGAGTCAAAAGCCAGTCCCTTGATTGTTAAAGTGGTAAGATGTGGTCTTTTCGGCCTTAACGTACTTTCAACCAACCTTACTTTCACCATTAATTCACTTAGTCATACATTATGTTGAAGCTTAGTCAGTATTTAAAGATTCTACCTTTGTCCTTCAATTAATAGGTTATTCACAAATGCATCATCCTCTCCTATACCTACACTTCATATAGTTCATTCAAGAGATTACCTATATTTATCCACAGTGTGATAACCTTGTTTCTTATTACTTAAGTACGAGTTCTTTCCTTCAAATACATGACTGGAACTTGATACCAATGAAGCCTGGTTTTCATTCTTTACCGATTAGAAAACAGTCTCTTCCGGCATATGCTCTTGATTCTTTTAACTAGACATACTTTCTAATTTCACATGGGTTGTTGTTGATTTGAGGAATCCATTCTTTGCTCATAAGGATAAAATAATGAATTTGAATCCATTAGGTAGCACGAAAGCTTCCCATCACTTTCCCTGATACTTGGCCAAAGTTAAAAGATCTCGAGCAAAAACCTAATCCTTTGATTGTTAAAGCCGTAAGATGGGGTATGTTTTAGCTGAAGGTACTTTCAAAAAACCTTACTTTCAAAATTAAGGTAATTATTGATACATTATCTTGAAGTTTAATCGGTAATTAGAGATTGTACCTTAGTCTTCACTAAACAGGTTCTTCACAAACGCATCATTCTTTCTTATACCTTACTTTCTCATATTTAGTTCAAGATATTACCAATATTCATCCACAGAGTGATTACCTATCTTCTTATTACTTAAGTACGGTTGTATTTCCATCAAGTACTCAATTGAAACTTGATACAAACGAAGCCTGGTCTTCATTCCTTACCAAATAGCTAACAGTTTCTTCCGGCATATGCGTTTGATTCTTCTAACTAAACATACTTGGATTTTAGATGGGTTGTCGTTTATTAAGTCATTATTTAATTTTTCATTCGGACAAAAAAACTAATTTGAAAACATTTGGGTAGCACTAAAACTTCCCATCACTTTTCCTCATACCCAGCGGAAGTTAAAAGATTCCGAGTCAAACCCAGTCCTTTGATTGTTAAAGCTGAAAGATGGAGTCTTTTAAGGCCTTAAGGTACTTTCAACCAACCTTACTTTCACCATTAAGTTAATTATTAATACATCATATCAAAGATTAGTTGGTATTTTGAGATTCTACCTTAGTCCTTCAATAAACAAGTTCTTTAAAACACATCGTTCTCTCCTATACCCTAAACTTCTCATAGTTAGTTCAAGATTTACCTATATTCATCCATGGTGAGATTACCTTGCTTATTATTACTTAAGTACAAGTGTATTTCAATCAAGTACGCAATTGAAATATGATAATAATGAAGCCCGACCTTCATCTTTACCAAATAACAAACAGTCTCTTCTGGCATATGCTCTTAATTCTTTTTGCTAGATATACTTGGATTTCACATGGGTTGTTGTCATCTTCCCCCATCCAATATTGGTTAATTAGGAAATAATACCATATTGGAATACATTTGGGTTGTCACAAAGCTTCCCATCACTTTTCCTGATACTCGGTCAAAGTTAAAACATCTCGAGTCAAAACCCAGTCCTTTGATTGTTAAAGCTATAAGTTGGGGTCTTTTTCGGCCTTAAGGTACTTTAAACCAACCTTAAATTCACTATTAAGTTACTTATTTATATACTATGTTGAATTTTAATTGGTATTTAGAGATTACACCTTAGTCCTTCAATAAACAGGTTTTTCACAAATGTATCATCCTCTCCTATACCCTACACCTCCTATAGTTAGTTCAAGATATTACCTATATTCATCCACATTGCGATTAATTTTCTTCTTATTACTTAAGTATGAGTATTTTTTATAGAGTATTTGATTGGAACATTATAAAATGAAGCCCGATCTTCATTCTTTACCAATTAGAAAACAATCTCTTTCGGCATATGCTTTTGATTCTTTTAAATAGACATACTTTGATTTCGGATGGGTTGTTGTTATTTGAGTAATATATTCTTTGTTTATTAGGACAAAAGATTGAATTTGAATAAATATTGGTAGCACCAAAGCTTCCCATCACTTTTCCTAATACTCGACATAAATTGAATCTTGTTGTTAAATTGTAAGATGAGGTCTTTTTTGGCCTTAAGGTACTTTCAACCAGCCTTAATTTCACCATTAAATCACTTATTGATACATTACGTTGAATCTTTATCGGTATTTAGATATTCCACCATAGTCCTTCAATAAACAGGGTCTTCACAAATCCATCATCCTCTCCTATACCTTCACTCCCTATAGTTAGTTAAGGATATTACATGTATTTATCCACAGTGCGATTACCTTGTTTCTTATTACTTAATGGGAGGTCATCGCCTTACCTCTCAAAGATGATATTTATAAGCCCTATTGCTCAGTAAATACAACTAAGTAGATAGTTTGGCAAGTCGGGGTCGTCCACAAAGAAGAGGGTTATTTCCAAGCGTCTAAGCATGCAATGGTGAATATAAGCCTAGATATATATATATATATATACATAGATATAAAAGCAAGTAAAAAGGGGGGTTTGGTTGGTTTGGTTTCCTAAATTATCAA
>JAULKK010009664.1:0-10268 GCA_032355705.1 Rubia peregrina
CCATGTTTCACTATGCACTTCTTCTTATGGAATTCCACGGTCATATTATCATCACATAGCTGGCTGATACTTAGGAGATTAGCCTTTAGATCTTCCACCAACAGAACACCGGTAAAGGTTAGAAATCCCTTTATAGACAACTCACATTTTCCAACTACTTTGTTTTTCTTTCCATCACCAAAGGTAACAAATCTGTCATCATAGGGTTCGATCTTCCTTAAGTACTCTTGCGATCCAGTCATATGTCAAGAACATCCACTATCAAAGTACCAAAAATCCCCAGAGTGTGAATAAGAGAAGTATGAGCAAAAACGCAAGCATTAGTGTGTTTAGGAACTCATACCTTTCGAACCATCTTTGACCGTTGAGTATCATCTATGTTGGAACATACCGACAGTTGACGTCCATTCATTATATCTCTAAGTAATTTGAGACACCGTTCCTCGGAATGACCTTGAAACTTGCAATAGCTACAAATGAGAGGTTTTTGCTGATGAGTCTTAATCACCCTTTTCTTCATATCTTGAACCTCCTTCTTGAAATCTTCCTCATCACATGTTGCATTGCCATAGCCGATTCCTTGCGATCTCCAAAGCTTTTTCCTATGGTCAGAATGTCGTCTAACTTTGCTTTTCCAGAATTCAACTTCCTGATTGTTGCTTCTGCTAATTCAGCCCGCTCAGTCATGGTATTCACCTTCACGTTCAATTTGTCAATTTCACTCCAAAGTCTTTCAACATGTACTGTCAAATCTTTCTTTGCTTCGGCAAGTTGATTTTTCTCTACCTTCAAGGACTTATTTGCATCAGTAACCTTTAACCACATGTTATACATTTTTTCATATGAAGTGTAGATGTCTACACTACTCACAGATTGGTCTTCATCATCGTTGCAAGTATCGGGAGAACGTATGTTGGAATATACCGTATCTGTGTTGGAACATACAGACTTAATAGTGTTGGAACATACGTTGATACCCTCCATATCACTGTGAATTTTTTCTCCAAATGCCACATAGTTTCCGGTAAGTTCCTCTTCATCTTTTTCATCTTCTTCATCTTCACTCCACGAGTTTACATACGACCTTCCTTGCTTCTTCCGGGTATTAACACATTCACCCTGGATATGCCCAAAACCTTCACCATCTCTACATTGAATCATTCCTTGCTAATTTTCTTCACCACCTTGATTCCTCAAAAACTGTGGGTTTCCTTGCTCAATGAGATTTCCACGGTTCTCACCAAAATTTAGTCCACGTGGTCTATTTCCTCCAGTTCTCTTTTGTGGTTTCTTGTTTACAACCTTCTTCAACATCCTTGAGGAATTCTTGGTGATGAGAGCAATTTCTTTGATATCATCCTCACTATCTGATCCATAGTCATTCATTTATGAGGATGCTTTCAACGCCAAATCCTTTTGCGTCTTCTTTGTAGGCTGTTCCATGTTCATCTCATACGTAGTGATCCCATTAACTCATCCAAGGACATCCTGGGTACATCTCTAGCTTCTTCTATTGCCGCAACCTTCATCGCAAATCTCTTGGGTAGTGATCTTAAGGCCTTCTTTACCAGCTTAGATTCCTTATAAACCTTTCCCAATTGATAAGCCATATTAGAGATGTCTCTGAGTTTCTCATTGAATGTGGCAATCGTATCATTATCCTCCATCTTCAATTCTTCGAACTTGGATGGCAACATTTGTAGTTTGGATTCACATACTCGACTAGTTCCTTCATGTACAGTCTGCAAGATATCACATGCTTTCTTAGCTTGATGACATGTAGAAATGAGCTTAAACTTATTTTCATCCACTGCTGTGAAGATTGTATTTAATGCTTTGGAATTAGCCAGAGAAACCTTCAATTCATCTGGAGACCAAGATGATTTATCTTTGAGCGTTTGTTTCTTTGAACAAGACTCTCCTTATTTCTCCTTAGAACTGGATTCTACACCTTCAGTTGGAGGATTCCACTCGTACTCAACAAAGTTCCATGCAAGTTCATCCAGAGAATTGATAAACACCCACATGCGAGCCTTCCAAAAATTGTAGTTTGATCCTTCAAGCAGAGGTGGCCGAGACACAGAAGCTCCTTCTCTTGTCGCCATGGTAAAACCATATTACACTTTCCTTGACACAATCAAGGTAAAACGTAGACCTTGCTCTGATACCAATTGAAAAACTGGTTTTACCATTTTAACTTAACTAGTAATCCTATGTTCCAACATAGTATAACTTAATCAAGTATGTAAAGTAAATAAGCACGAGACACACAACTTGGTTATGCAGTTCGGTGAAATCCACCTACATCTGCAGGGCCTGGCCCAGTTCAGAATAAATTCACTAATTAGAGATATAGTACAAAGTACATCATACAACTATACTTATCTTCTAATTACAATGTGTGGATTTTGCAAGCTCCTCTTGCTACCGATCCGCCTTAATCGGACTCCCTCTGACCTCAGAACTCGTCGACGCTGGATCTCCTCCTCCTAAGGAATTAAGGCATACGTTCTGAACTTTAGCACACAGATCAGGTATGTTGGAACATGGTAATTCTGGCTCTCGGCAAAATTATTGATAGATAGAAAATCTGATGTGCAGATTTTCTCAGTTTAATTCATGTGTTTTGCAGCTGTATAATGTCCTCTATTTATAGTCCAATGCAGATCTGAATACTCCATAATTATCTCCATAATATTCCTATTACTTTTCTGCTTTTGAAGCATATCCAAATCCCATAAATAAAGGATTTTATTTATCACAAATATCTCATAATATTCATTCAATTCCAATTCCATAAATATAGGGATTTACCATAATTTCATTGTGCTTCTATTTAGGTGAATCAAATATTGCTAAATCTCCAATTTTCGTAAAACGAAATCCGTCGCAATATTCTTCTCGTAAATCTGCTTTTCGACAGTATGTTCCAACATGGAACGTTTTTCTTCCTTAACACAAGTTCACAAATGCCAACACGGACGGTGTATGTTGGAACATGGTAATTCTGGCTCTTGGCAAAATTCTTGATAGATAGAAAATCTTATGTGCAGATTTTCTCAGTTTAATTCGTGTGTTTTGCAGCTATATAATGTCCTTTATTTATAGTACAATGCAGATCTGAATACTCCATAATTATCTCCATAATATTCCTATTCCTTATCTGCTTTTGAAGCATATCCAAATCCCATAAATAAAGGGATTTTCCTTATCTCAAATATCCCATAATATTCATTCAATTACAATTCCATAAATATAGGAATTTACCATAGTTCCATTATGCTTCTAATTTGCTGAACCAAATATCACATAATCTACAATTCCCATAAACCAAACTCCACATATTATTTGTTCCGCAATTATTCTTCTCGCCAGTCTGTTTTCGGTATATGTTCCAACATGGTAAGTTTTCTTCTTTACCATAAGTTCACAAATTGCCAATCAATTAATCCATGAGATACATTTGTCTTAACAATCTCTCCAAATTAATCCATCACACGTGACTTTACAAGTAGGTCTCCTCATAGATAGTCTGTTATTAAAGTTATAAACAGTCCACTGTAATATAATAAATTATACACTACATTTGTTAAATTAAACATTAAACATTTAAATTTAAATAAAGTAATTTTAAAGTTAAATATTATATTTTTATATAATATTTGTTATATTTTCACATTCAAACATATCTTATTATATGTTTTAACTTATAAAATACAATATTTAAAGTAAAAAGAAGTTTCAAAGTTAAAAATAAAGTGGCATGTACATAGATTTATGGATACCCCACATTTATGGGACTTTCTTATTATTATGGTATTTTCTAATGCAATCTAATGCCGAATATTGCTTTAATAATGGGCTTGTTTTAGATATGGTTGCACAAATGCATAATTTACTCCTCGAATAATCTAACCAAAAAGTAATAAAAAGATATTCACTTACATAGTAAGGTTGACTAATGATGATGGCAACTTAATGCAACTTTCTTGAGCTTGTAAAATCAAAAAAATTAATGCTCCTCAAAAGTCAAAACACGGTAGAGTGGAGTGGCTTTGTTTTTTGTTTGTTTTGGAAAATAGAGTAGGATATCATTGATTTCGGTTTTGGGGGGTTAGCCCCTCCGTTACAAATTTTGATAGATCATGTGCGTCCGCTACGCATATTCTCTACACTTTCATTACATGAAATCTAGTGAAAACTATCGCTAGCATTATAATGCTTATAACTAAGCATGTAAGCCCTAGGGGGATTATTGGAAAATTTCTAATGCAGTTTAGAGCCATTTCGCAGTCCATTCTGATGAGAACATGTGTCGCTGCGTGTTGTTTTGCCCTGGACATTGCTTTGTGGATCGCTGGCAGTTATGCTTGTACAACCGAATTAGATTGGATCATTCTGGTGCCTTGCCACCTTGTCTGATTTCTTGTTGGTTGCGCGACTCAGGATAGCACTGCTTTGCCATCTTTTTCTCTGAATGTTGTATCTGTAGCTAACTGCGTCCATCCCGTGTAGTCATGGGCGTTCTGCGATTCCCCTGGGTGCCAAATTAACGGTATGTCACCAACCTGTTATTGCCTTCTTCCCCCATTCTTCTATAAGCTAACCAGATGTTGTAGTTCATGTTCTTGCGTGTTGAGGTCGTTAGCTACTCTGACCATCTTGCCTTTAGCTTGGGGTCTTCCACCATGTTTGATTTAACTGATGCCATAATTCCTTCAAGGGTCGGTGTCTGCATCTCCATTGTCGCTTTATTTCATGCATATTATATGGCCCATATAATGTAATAGGTGAGGTTTACATCCTCCATGTCTGGGGCGATAGCAAACCACGATTGTAGCCAGGCTCCCACTCCCAACGACGAGCCTTCTCCTAAGTCAAATCCAAACCTTGAGGCTCTCCACACTCTCCTAGCTAGGTCGCATTCAAGAATCATGTGAGTGGGGGTCTCTATTTGGGTTTGGCATACTTGGCACATCGATGACACATCCATGGCCCTTTTCCTGAGAGCTAGTCCCGTCGGGACTGTATTTTGTATAAACCTCTAAACTAATAGCTTGATTTTCTCCGGTGCGTCGCACGACTAGAGCTTCTTCCACATCTTTTGTTCTTGATGTGTGTCTGGTATGGCATCTGAGGATGAATATCTTTGTTGTATCTTATTCTGCCATGCCGCGTGGTATCCATATTTCACACTGTACTTCCCCAACCAGTCTTTCTCCCATACAAGTAATCCTCTTGGCCGAAGGTATGCATGGGTATGTGTAACCCTAATATGTCATTTATCACCTCAGGTGGGAATAAGACTTCCAGTAATGGTAATCTCAATTTCTTTGAGTTTTCAATAAGATCGATAACTTTAAAGTTTAGGAGGGGCAACAATTGCTGATCGAACCTGATTGGGTTTCAGTGGTTTGGTATCCATTCTTCCTGGATGCCAATGGATTTCCCGTCAATCACTTTCCACTTCTGGTATGTTTTCATCAAATCTCATCCCCATAGTATAACTTTCCAACCCCATGTGGCCCCTGACTTCGGCTCCACCTGTAGGAATGGTTGACTCTTGCAATTCTTTTCATTGAAGAACCTGGCGAAGAAGGATCCCTTCTCTCTGAAGATCTTCCAAGCTAGTTTACCGAGCATTACCTGGTTAATATCCGCAGTTGATCTATACCGAGTCCCCTCCCTGCCATTTTGACTGACACATCTTGGCCCATGACTTCCATTGAATTCCTCAGCCCTCTTCATCTCCCGCCCAGATGAACCTTGCCAAGTGCCCATCTATTTCATTTGCCGTTGTAGATGTAATTTTGAAGGTGCCCAACATGTATTGGGCTATTGATGCTAGGACGTGCTTTCTCAAAGTGACTCTCACAATGATGGAGAGATTGCTGAGTTTCCGTGATGTCGTCCTTGCTTTTATTCTTCAAGCGGTGTGCTATTAGGTGTTGAGTGGGTCTCCTGACAGGCGGCCTATCCATAAGCTTATGGACGGGTCATTTATTTATTTTTATCTTATACACATCATTTGTTAAATTACATACTAAATTTAGAAATTTAGAGAATATTTTTTTATACTACATATTTTTATATTTTCACATTCAAATACATATTATTACTTGTTTTAACTTTTAAAATACAATAATTAAATTTTATAAAAAAATTACAACATTTAATGTAAAAGTCACTGTGCACTGTTTGACTTTGTACATATGTAAATGTGAGGAGAATTAAATAGAGGGTAAAATAATTAACGAAATGAATGTTAATAGAGAAAGTGTGATATTATTTAAGAAAAAGGAATTACTTAAAAACTAAATTTCATATAATATTTTTTATAATCTCTAAAAATATATGTTTGATTGTTAATACATTAAACTGTGTATAATAATGTCACATAAATAGTTTCTATTTAAAAACTTCTCATTTGGTGAATCTAATAATATCACATACGATAAAATTGTTGCCTATATATCAATCTGAATACTATATATGATTAGAGTATAACAATTTTAACTCAATTAGGAATAGGAGTAGAATTTAGTAAGATACAAATCTAATACTATGACAATGATGCGGAATTAATGAATAATGCTCTCAAGATCCTTGATCGTAACCTGCAAGCCCTAGGGGATTCCAGTGGTAAATCCTCCAAAATTTAAGTCTGCAGAGAGTATAAGCACTGTATAAATACTGAATGAAATGGAAATGAATACGTACTAGGTATTTATACTGTATCACCCTGGTAGTATTTTACCCTAAATATAACTCTTAATTACCCAATAAATACGGTATTAATTATTACTATTTCAACCCTACTTGGATCGATTAATACAGGCCCATTATATAACTTGGGTTCAGTCCTTATCAAAAGCCCCCAGAAAACTAGATTTTCACTCGAGGACGCGGAGCTTCGAGATAATGGATCGAAAACTCTCGACGTGGTGATTTGTAGGCTCAACTTAATCAACATCCGAGGAAAAATCCTTCAAGCATTATCTAGAGGCTCGAGGTGGTATCCAGTTTTCTCATTCTTAAAATCTAACAGAATTTGAGAAGACGCGCGTGTTCATCTATCAATGTGTATTAGTTCGTGAAGATTGGCCTACTCTGAAAAGGAATGCAAATATTCTTGTGTCTTTTCAAAATTTATTTTTGAGATAATGATTACTTTTGCCGTCGTTTCAGGCTTCTTAACTCCCTATTTTATTCTTAACTTCCCTTCATTTTATTTGCAGGGGCTTCACAAAAGGAGTTATTTTCCAAGCTCTCTCCAACTTCCATCAGCCATCTTCTTCATCTTCTAGCAATCTTTTCTTAGAAACCAGTAAGTTCCGACACTCATTTATTTTTTCTTCCCTTTCTTACTTCATTAATGGCTATTTCTGGCGAGGAATCTACTGAGAGGGAATCATCCAATAGGGTTAGGCCAGAGGGGGAAACCGTTAACTCACCAGAGAGGATGAACTCCGATTCTGAGTTTAATAATTCTGAGGGGTCACGATATAATTCAAAAATTGAGGATGATGCCATAGGTAACACTGATTACAATCCAGATGGTTGGCCAATTACAGATATGCCTCCTCAAGGATTCACTGGTGTTTGGCCTACAGGCTTGGGCAAACCCCTCGTGAGGAGGTTTCCTATCACTGAAGAGGTTGGATTTTCCCCCAACACATGAGGAAGAAAAGAAGGAAACTCCACCTCTTTAGGAAGGAGAGGTAAAAGGAGTAGAATATATCAAGGGGGAGAGGAATAAGTATCTCTCGAGGAGAAGATGGAGACATCTATCGACGAGTCCCTTAGCCTCGAGAGGACAGAAAACTATCTTGAAGATCATATCTTTGATTCCTCTAGGTCAAAGGATACCTCCGGATGTAGACTTCCAACCTTTAAAGGCAGGTGAATCCCCTGATAACCTTCCTAGGGGTAGATCAATCATCTTCTTGAAACAACTTCGTTCAGGACTTTGCTTCCCTTTCCCTTCATTATTCTCCAAGCTCCTTACAAAATTTCAAGTCAGTCCAGCGCAAGTGCATACCAACGTTTTGGTCGTCATTATGATGTTTCCGACAAGATGTAACAAATTTGGGATCAAGCCAAAGTATAAGTTGCTTCGTTCATTATGTAGTGTGTCTTATAGCGGCAAATCTGTAGAGAATATTATCACACTCATGGAATGGAAAATAAATAGAAGGTTTTTGTTGTTCCTTCCCATTCGGGGTAAGTTGAAGAGCCGGAGGAAGGGGCTTACTTTCGATTGTACAAGATACAACGTTCCTCAATGGAACTTGGACATAAAGGTCGAGTCCTCGAAGGGGAAAAATATTCTTACCCTAGTAATCTCGAGAACGATAGGAAACACCTTCTAGCCTCATCCCTAGATTATAGATCTTTTTCCAACCCTGATAAGACTATTGGTAGTTTCATCTGGTCATCCCAGATTTATGAAGAGTTCATGTATCAGAATTTATGAAGAGGTAGAAAATAGTTCAATCCACAAGATCCCCATTTCGAGGACAATCACAAAAAAACAAGAAGCAAAAAAGAATTCCTGAGGACCCATCTCAGGATCCCCCTCTTGAGACTTCTCCAAGTGATTTTAGACCCTTGGAAATCTCTAAAGGTGTTAATAAGTTTTGTTACTTCATTTCTTTATTCTTTTGCTTCTTATTTCTAACCTTATTTCCTTTCTTTTTTCAGTGGGTCTCGGCTCAACTCTATTCCCAAAGAAAGATGGTAAGAAAGGTGTCCCTTCTTCCTCCTCGAACCCAACATTCACCATTCCTCTGGTGGATGTTGAAAAGACTACCAAAGATAAGAGATTGGGTGCAAACATTTATTCTTCGAGAAAGAATCAACGTAAAAAAGTAGGCAACAACAGTGGCCGAGTTCCACCTACTCCTATCAGCCTAACCCACAGACTCCCTCCTCAAATACTCTTACAACTACTTTGATTATTTTTGCTATTAACAGCTAGGTCTCTCTCATACCTCTCGACCTTCATCCTTAACTGTGCACAGTATTTCATTTAATGACCAATATCTCGATGATAATCTCAATACATATTTTTCGCTCTTCTCGCCCTCTCGACATTTGCCGTGTTCTGCATAGGTGGAGGTGGCCGAATCATCCCTCTATGTATGCTCAGAATATGTGCTAGAGATCTTCCCATAGACGGTGGCAACATAGGTTCATACCTCTCAAAGTTAGGCCTAACCATCTCAACTGACTTCTTCCCTTGAGGGTCACTATTTTTTTTCCTGATTTCTCCCCCAGACATTCTCTCTTCTTTTTTGGCCTCCTCTACCCTAAAATATTGCTCCACTACTTCTTGAAGTTTTTGCAACGCCCAAGGGGTATTTGTAGTCAATTCCTTGTATAGCTCTAAATCCTGCATCCCCAACAAGTATCCCTGAATCACCCCATTCTCTGTAGTATCTACAACCCCTAAACCTTCATCCACGTATCTGTGCTAAAAGGCTTTCGTGCTCTCTCCCAACTTCTGCTTAGCCTGATAAAGCTCCAACAGGGTCTTTGTAAATTTCTTCTTCTAAGCATATATACTTAATAGAGCCACACTAAAATCTCTGTAGGAGTGAAAGGAACCCATGGGTAAATTATTAAACCACTCCTGAGCTTTCCCTTAAAGGTAGCTCCCAATCAGCTTACACATTAACCTTTCCTCAAAATCTGTCGAGTTCATCAGACTTAAGAACGTTTAAATAAACTCTCAAGGATCTGACTCACCACTTTAAGTAGGAAGTTCTTCCAGTGGTTTTACATCCACTGGCCATCAAACCCCTGATATCATTGAACTAAAAGACAATCCAGCTGCTTGGCCCATCAGACCGATTAACCTGTCTAACTCTTTTTTTAATAAGTCTCCAACATCCATCGTTAATCCTTGCTGCCCATTAACCAGATTCAGCCCACGCTCATTTCCTCCAATCTGCATTGGATACACAGGTTGAGTACCTATGTAACCATAGTTTACCTAAGGTTGCATACCCCTTGGATAGATCGAAAATATACCCATAAGGGTTATAAGGCTCTTGATTAGCTACTGCATTTTGTAGCCCTATATTTCCATATCCTTGAACCCCCAGAGAAGTTATCATTCTGTATCCTGCCTCAGTCCCTGGGAGAGTGATTTTCGAGGTTATCGGGGATAAAAGAGGCATCGAATGCTGGGAGGCCGTCGCCGTGCCTCTCAAAGATAGTATTTATAAGCCCTAATTGCGGCTATACTACTAGAAAGTAGATAG